>MU226302.1:5822976-5840477 GCA_018584345.1 Thuja plicata
GACATGTTATGCCCTCTTTTGAGACCTTCTGTGACAGGTTAACTCGTGAGCAGTCCAAGCTCAGTCAGATGGATTCTCTTACAGGTTCACAGTCACAGGCATTGCTTGCCAAGTCATCTCAAGATACTCAGAAGCTGAAGCCGAAGCAGATATCTGATTCCTCTTCTCAGCACTCTACTGGCCCACCATCTTCTTCTAAGAAGGAGAAATAGAAGTCTCAGAACCCCACTTGTTTGTATTGTCAGAAGGGGCCCCATGATGAGTCCTAGTGTTTTTAGAAGAGATTCAATGGCTATGAGAAACAGATTGTAGATTTGCAAGCTCTCCTTCAGAAGAGCACTGTTTCCTCTCCATCCTCTTCCACCTCATAGGGGTCTGCCTTTCAGTCTTCTACCTCTTCTTCGACATTTGGATAGGATTTTGGTCAGGGTCATGCATTACGGGCATCTATTGCATCCCCTTCACAGGTCCCTTGGATACTGGATTCAGGTGCTTCTCACCATATGGCATCTTCTCAGGATTTGTTCTCTTCTTTTGAGACTTCTCCTATTCCTCATATTCTCATGGGGAATAACACTGTACAGACAGTCTATGGGACAGGTTTGGTCAGCATTCAGGATGGCACATTCAATGATGTATTGTATGTTCCATCTCTCTCTGCAAACCTTCTCTCAATTTATCAGATTACTCGCAGTGGGTCAGGGAAGACAGTTGAGTTCACGGCCGATTCAGCCTTCATCAGGGATAGTGTGATAGGAGGCATTATTGCTACCGGGATAGTTGATTATTCCACCCGTCTCTACACCTTCTCTCACTTTGATCCACCATCTCCATTGTCTGAGCTCAGCTCTCCTCTTTCAAGAGAGCATCATGCGGTGCAGTTAGGTCGCTTGAACCTTTGTGTTGTTCCAGAGACCAGTGTTGTGACTACCACACCTCATCCTGAGGAGTACTTTTCTCTTCAGCAGGATTCATCTTTAGCACTGCTTGACCCTTCAGCTCCATTCATTGAGCCACTAGGTGTAGTTGTTGAGGACTCTACAGAGGACATTCATCTCCTCTTTGCTGACAGTGTCAGCACACCTGTCATACCTCTTACATTGGGGATTCCCTTTTAGGATCCTCGTGTCTACTCCTTTGAGCATCAGCTAAGCCTTCCAGTGACACCTCATCTTTCGAGGTCACCTCTTCAATGCCCACTTCCTTTCACTCCTTTGCATTGGAGTCATGGTGGTTTTTTCATTGATCCAGGGGTTCTTTCATTCTGGGGGGCTTTGGAGCCTTGACCCTCTCTCACAGGAGGGGTTGGCAGCACGCATTGTACTACTAGCTTTGAGAGAGTCTCTTAAATTCATTCTTTTTATCTTTTCTTGCTTTTATATCTCTTTTTGGAGAGGAATTTTTCCCACTGGGTTTTCTCCTTTGTCTCCGGTTTACAGAGATTTCCTTGTTGTTGGGTACCTGATCAGGCCTTGTTGCTGGGACCCTCTTTCCCTGCTTTCTTATCTGTGCTAGGTTAGCTTACCTCTTGAGCTTTGCTTAAGGGGGGGTGTTAGAGTAATTAGTTAATTTTCTTACTCTTTTTCACTTCAGATGTCTCTTAGGTGCATATAATTAATACTTTATATTAATTATATTGCGCAACCTAGTATTTCTGTTTTAGGGTGTTCACCTTTATAGGCTGAACTTTGTATTGTTTTTTTCATAACTTAGAGAATAATATTGTGACTCTTCTTTTGAGCATCTCTGAGTTCTGCTTTTTCATTTTTATGCTTCTACTTTGTATCAGGTTATTTGCATGCAGGTGTATTCAAGTTCTGTGGATTTGCATGTTTCTCAAATTCTACAACTACCATTTATACCCTTAGCATAAAAATGTGTTGCATTCTTTCCACAAACTTTGGGACAAGCAAACTTTTGGACTCCGGGACCGGGGATTCCATACAGCCACACCTTCCCATGAAAGAAGACATGATGGCAGAGAATCCCAGAGTCTAGGATTCGGCCTACTCAAAAGAACAAACAAACTCTGGGACCAGGTCCCATAGACACGAGAAGACAAAATTCAAAAGAAAGACAACCCTCGCGGAAGCAAACCCCAGAGAAAAGACAAAAGAAACAAGAAACCAAAGGAAAGAGCAAAAGCAAAAAGGGGGACCCAACATTTTGCCTACAAAATGTAGGGATGGGTATGCAGGGCATAAAAAATGGTGACTACTTGGGATGAATGCCTTAGCACATTCGAGAACTTCATAATCTTTGGTTAGCAAAACTAGAATTAATCTTTACCTGGAGCCTTCTACTTGCAAAGTGTGAAGTGTCTGAGAAAATTAGACTCATCACTGATTCAATATTTTGGTCTTTTGTTAGTTGTGAAGTGTGTGCTTTGAAAGAAAAACCAAGTCAATGACCTTCGAGAAAAACAAAGAGGAGGCACTAAGAAAATCAAACCAAAGTCATCCTATCTTGCACATTTCCCCTAGATACCAAAATTCTCTATTCTTCAGTTCTTTCTTTTCCTTTTCTTTTCTAGATGGAGAGGCGATACTCCTTTCACCGTAAGCCTTAAGCTTAGCTAAGTTTAACGGTGATACTTCTTTCACCTTTCCATCCAATTTAAATTGTTGAATAGGAGAGAATGTTCTGGACCCAGGATATTTTAATTATTTTCAGACTTGGTCAATCAACCAATGTAGTCGATCTGCCCTCAAGGTGTCCGATTACTTGTTTCTTGAGTTTTTTGTTAATTGATGTTCAGACTGTCGAGATGTGAATCTAATGAAGATTACCCATAACCTTTTACCATACTTACAAAATAAATCTAGAATGTGGACAAATTCCACCATGCTAATAATAGATTCTAAATTCACCTGAATGCACAAGGTACCATTCCAAAGACTAGATGTTATGAAAAGAATACCGGTCTACGACATGAAGGCAACACGCTGGGAACCCGGGGAACAAAAGAAAATGAAAGGGCCCAAAAGAAAAAGGAAAATGTGAAAAGGAAAGGCGAGCCCAGAGGACGGTCAATAAACTATTTACAAGGTATTCCAAATGGAGTACCGGGAAAGATATGTACAAGTAAGAAATATACATATAGTACAACTCAGACAAACTCACCACCTACCTCATTCAAAGTAGTACTTGAGAGACTGCCCATTGACTAGAAATGGGACAACTTCTCCAGTCATAGTGTTGAGGCGATAAGTATTTGCCCCGCAAATCTCAGATATCAGGTATGGTCTAAGCCAAAGCCGTTGGAACTTAGTGTGCTTTTCCTTCTTTTCCCGGGCCTTGTCCCACAAGAGGACCAAGTCCAAAATCTAAAAGGCCTTATACTGGGATCTTCAGTCAAACCATCTTTTCACTACTACTTGATGATGCGTGAAATGTTCAAGGGTTGCATCTCTTTGTTCCTCCATTTACACCAGATTCAAAAGCTGAACCTCCACAATGTTGTCTTGGCTGTTGAATTCTTGCATAAACTGTAAAACTGGGATCTGTAAGTTGATGGGGAATACTAGATTCTTGCCATAAACCAGATGGAATGGGGATGTCCCCAGGGCTACCTTTATTCAGATGTGATCCATCCAGAGAGCAAATATAAGATTTTGGTGCCAGTCCCAGGGCTTCTGTTCTAACAGATGTTTGATCACCTCAAATAGATCTTTGTTGGTTGATTCAGCAACACCATTACCCTGGGGGTAGTAGTTGCTAGAGAAATTTAGAATGATCTTTCTTTCATAGGTCCATTCAAGTAATTGCACTGAATAAAATGTTGGACCATTGTCACATACTATAGCAAAGGGCATTCCAAATCTTGTGACTATGTTTTCTTCCAAGAATTTTATAACTACGTCTGCCTTTTTATTTTTACAAGGAATTGCTTCAGACTACCAGGTGAAATAATTGGTAGCAGTTAAAATGTACCAGTGGTTGGCAGATGAGTTGGGGTTGATTTCCCTGATAAAGTCAAATACCTATTGGGTGAAGGGTCTAGCCTCGAAGACCAGCTGCAAAGGCATGACCAGGTTCTACTCATGATGTGTAGTTATTTGACAAGTATGGCATCTCCTAATGTGAGTGTAGACATCTTTGAAGATACAGGGCTAATAGTATCTAGCCCAGAGGATCTGATGGGCAGTGGCATTAGCTAAGCCATGCCCAGTTCCAAACTGCCCATGAAATTCTTTGATCATTTTTGCAACTTGGTCCCTATGTATGCACCGGAGGTATACCCCTTCATAGTTCCTGTGAAAAAGTGTTCCATTTTTTATCATGAAGTGCACACTTTTCAGCCACAGGGTGCGACGTTTGTTTGGGGCTATCCCCTCTGTGCATCTATTGTTCAACAATAAGTATACCAGGTCGGTATACCACAGATCTTGAGTGATGGATTCCATCGTTTAAGTCTGGCATTCGATATCTGGAGTTCCTTTTGCCATCACTCTACATAGTCCTTGGCCTCAAACTATCTTCATGGGTTGAATTTCCAAATTATACTCTTGGAGGATGGCCATCCATTTCCCCCATCGTTCACCCAATTCACTCTGCAAGAGAAGAGACTTAACAACCTGGTCCGAGATGATAGCGTGCACTTTGCTCTGAAGAATGTAATGCTAGAATTTCTTCATGGTGTGGACAAAAGCAAAGACATGCTTTTCCAAAGGTGAATATCGGACTTTGACATTCTTAAAAGGGGAACTCATGAAAGCAATTGGTCATTCCTCCCCCTCGATCTTCTGGGTCAAAACTATCACGAAAGAATGCGGCAAAGTAAAGGAGTATATGTGAAAAGGGAGGGAATAGTCCATACTAACTAAGACTGGTGCCTCCATAATCATTTTCTTAATCTAGGAAAATGCCCATTTTGCTTTAGGACTCCACTCAATCTTTGTGTCTTTCTTCATCATCTTTGATTGGCTTCACTATCTCGGCGAATCCAGTGATGAACCACCAAACAAAATTGATCTTTCTAAAGAAAGACCTCATTTCCTTTTTGCTATTGGGCATATATAGATTTATCAGTGCTTCAACTCTCTTAGGGTCAATGGATATACCCTTTTCAAAGATAATATGCCCGATCAGTTTCCCTTCAGTGACCCTGAATATACATTTCTTAGGGTTGAGGGATATTCCATACCGGCGAAATCTCTCACAAATTTGGGCGAGGTGGGGGGAGTGATCATGCCTGTCTCAGGAAAAGATGGTCAAATCATCCATGTGGATGATTATGCACTGGTTTACTAGGCCCTTGAATGTAATGTCCATATCATTTTGGAATGTGGCCCCTACATTGATCAGGCCAAAGGGCATCCTCTAGTATGCAAACGTCCCCCACTTGGTGGTGAATGTCATTTTGTCTCTATCTTCATACTTAACCATGACTTTCTTATACCTGGAGTACCCATCTAGGAAGGACATCATTTGTGATCCATTCATGATTTGCAACAACTCATCCAACGAGGGGAGAGGGTGATTATCCTTCTTAGATGCCTTGTTTAAATTTTAAAAATCCACACAAAGGCAGATCTCGCCACTTTTTCTTTCTCACAAGGACAAGGTTGGCAACCCACGTACTGTGCCAGATGGGAAAGATAATCCAGCCTGATAGCAGTTTCTAAACCTCTTGATGAATTAGAGGCTCGATCAGTGGTTTTACCAGTCTTTGCTTTTGTCGGAAGGGCTTAGCCTCAGGTTTCACTGTGATGGTATGGGTCATGATGGACATGTCATAGGTTTTCAAATATTCATACCCCCACGCAATTACATCGATGTATTCTTGGAGAACCATGAGAATCTTCTCCTTCTTCTCAGGGGAGCAAGAGGTGCCAATGTGTACCAATTTTTCTTCACCGGCCTGGCCGATGTTAAGCTTCTTGAATTTTCCTCCTTCTGAGGAGGGTGATATCTTTTCTTGGCCCCGAGGGTCTGAGTCAAAGATTGTTCTAGTGCTACCATCCCCTTAGGGATGGTTTTGGTTGGCAAGTCTATGATCCCATCATTGTCTTCACCTTGCCCAGTATCTTCGTGATCTCTTTCTTCCACTATCTGGTCTTCAAAAACACCAACATTGTATATGAAGGCCAAGATATGTTGATCATCCTCAAAGACCTGAAAGTGGGTGACATTGTCTGGAATGGACGGGGTGGGGACCATCTCAACAAAGAATTTTCAAAGCCGAGAGCTATCCATTGGCTCAAGAGTGCTGGCAGATATAGCAAGGGCATCCAGGACGTAGTTTTGTTTATGGGGAATGAGTTCAATGTCAAAGGCATCAAAATATTCAATGAGGCTCCATGTCCGATTGTAGTATGCAGCCATCCTTTTATCATGACAAGTGTATTGGCTCTGGACCTACTTAACAATCAACTCTGAATCACCCAGCACCCAGAGGTGGGTGATTCCCTTCCTTAGTGCAAATAGAAGTCCAAGGACCAAGGCCTTGTACTCCATGACATTGTTCGTGCAGTTAAATTATAGCCTATAAGACGCGAGGAAGGATTTCCCCCGTGGGTTGATTAATTCCACTACGGCCCCACAGCCTTGTTTAGGCTGAGACTCGTCAAACTTCAGGGTCCATAGGTCACTGTTCATTGTTTGGGGCTGGGAAGGTGAAGTGACCTTTGGATTATTCCTGGGGAGGTTGGGAGGAGTTTCCTCTAGCTCTGATGTCACGTGGGTAAGTTTTTCCTCCAAAGAAGCCTGTGGCTGGGATTCTTGGACTAGCGGTATCATGGGGATATCGCTGAAATGATTGTTGGGTCCAGGAAAATCCACTTCATGTTTCTTCTTCCAGATGGCATTGATGTGACGAGTAGTAGCAGAAATGCAAGGCTCACACTCTAGTTCTGAATGTTTCTAATAATGCACCCAACACTAGGTGTCAGATAAGAGTGTAGAAGGGGTTGTTGCAGTACCTTGTGAGTTAACCTCACCCCTTAGTTTTTTGTCCAGGTCTTGCATTCTCTAAGAGACTATGGGATCCTCCCCGGGGGTGAAATTAAATGTCAAGATTTCTAGGGGTCGGTACACCACGGGGGAAGTCTTAGAGAAGAGGACTTCATTCACCCTCCTGACTTCAGTGAGGGTTTGTTTCATCTTGGACTCACTTTTTACCCAAATTTGGTAAGATTCTCCCTCCTAGGGGAGCCACAAGTGGGAAAAGTTAGTGGATAAATACCCGTTAAGGGACTTGGACCAATTCTAACTTAATAACATCCCGTAAGTCTCCACGATGTCCACCACTTGGATGTCGATTATGCTTGCTATCCGGTGGTCTTGGATGAGTTGAATCTGGATGTTCTTTAGCTCACCTACAATTTTTACAATAGTTTTGTCCAGTTGGACTACTACGCCTTTGGATGGAGTGGGATGTAATCTAAGCTTCTAGCATATTGATAAGGGCATGATGTTGCCCGAAGTGCCAGAATCTACCAAGCAATTATGTAGGTTCTTCCCTTGTATGTTTAAGCCTAGTAAGAAGGGAGGATCCTCAGTTTTTCCCTAGAAGAAAGTCATGTTGGCATCATCGAAAGTGACAGTCTTGGGTGGGCGACTGACAGCTTTTGGGTTTCCCAAGAGCTTCAAAAAAGACTTCCTCTGCTCGGGACAATTCAATGATACCTCCATCAAGGTCATGAAGGTGGTAGTTCATTCTAACACCTTTGTAATTTCAAACCTTCCCCCCGAGAATTGTTGGCTTCCCTTGGCCGGATCCCTAGCTTGGTTAGAGCTAGGGCCCTTCGGAGGGAAGGAGTGATCAGTGGTATTATCCTAAGGAGGGGTATCTTTGGGAGGTGTAGGCGTGTAAACTAGTCCTTTTCCAACCTAACTTTGAGTGTTGTAGGGAGTCCATGGGTTGGTGAAGGCATTGGCATCAAAGACCATAATAGATTCATCAAAGAACCCCTGCAATATGGGCTCTTCTTCATCCTCTTTGTCTGCTCCAAAGAAGACGGTCTCACAGGTGAAGGCACTGTGAGTAGGCTCTTGTATGGCCGTTTTCGAGGGAGTAGGATCAACAGGTTATTGACTATCTAACTGGGAGATCATGATGACCTTCTCTAGGGTGGCACAGTTCACCTCAGAATGAGAGTCGATGTCATGCAATCTACACTAGTTAGTCATAGGGTAGAATTCTGCAAGCTATGTAGAGTGGTTGGGTCCAGCACTACCCTGAGTGGTGTTTTGGTTCGGAGGAGGACCTCTGGTGTTTGCATTGTTATTCCATTGTTGTTGGTTGGGCTTAGGCCCGTTGTTGTAGTTCCTTCCTCTGGCATTGGTATTTCATTGGCTGGAGAAGATATTCCCTCTCTGAGAATTGGAGTTGTGGGGTGCAAAAGACCCTGCCTTCAGCTGTCCCATGTCCACAGTCAGTGAGGACAATAATCGTCGGAGGGATTCTACCTCGGCTAATAGCTGGGTGTTTGTGTCACAATGTGATGGTTGTTTTAGTTGGTTCCTAGGGAAGGTGGAAGCAGCTACCAGAGTCGAGGGTGGTATTCCTCTAGCCACGGACAATTGGAAGAAAGGCACTCTGAAAGGTTGTGTCAAAGTTTGTTTTGTTTGCTGCGGTTGGTTTCAGGGAACAAATTTTAGACCCGGTATTGTCTGGGCTTGTGATGGGTATACGTACCAGGCTTGCTAGTCAATTAGTGGTGGTGGGGGATTCATGGCCATCACAGGGGAACCCATTTCCTAATTGGGGTTGTATCCCCTAACGTAAGAAGTTTCATCGGGTATCATGTTGAAAGGCATGCTCTGCCCAATCTCGCCTGGAGCTTTGTTCAAACCGTGGGACAACTCCAAGGCTAGGTTGTAAACCTTTGCCAAAGTATCCCAGTCAATGGGGGTAGTAGTTCTCCATAGGAGAGTGGCAACGAAGGGGTCCATCGCATTAAGATATATCTTGGTGGTTACATCCGTGGTTGGGATGAAAGGACATGTGCACCGCTTCAAAGTGCATTGGAAATGATGGTGAAATGATGCAAGGGGTTCATTTGGTTCCTTTCTAATGGAGATAAACTAGATGTGGGACCATACTGGGTCCACGTGTACACAAAAGGTAGCCAAGAAGGCGTCCTCCATATCCTGTCAACTGTTGATGGAGTTGGCGGGCAAGTTAAGGTACTAGTTTAGCTCATTCTGTCCCAAGGATAGAGGAAACATTCGGGTCACAATGTCTTGATGTTAGATCCAGTGTCAATTTATAGCATCCTTATATGCCTGCAGATGCTCTTTTGTGGTTAGTGAGCCTAAGTGCTCATACCGGGGACAGATCTTTTCTAGGTGTGCAGGAAGATTGTTGATTGCACCCAGAAATTGTCCCATTGGGGACTAGGTGTTACCAAAGTACACAGCCATCGGGGGTGTTGGATTTTGGCTAGACTGAGTGTTAGTCCCTGAGGTTGTCTAGGAAACTCGAGTATTCTGAGATGTAGTAGATCCCCAAACAAGGCTAGCTAGCTATTTGACTTTCGGGGTCCATTTCTTTCGAGCAGGAGGCTCGAGTTCAACAAACCTTCTAGGATTGGGGGCTGATCTGAGGACTCTTTTGAATTGGGCAGGTGAAAATGATCCAATCCCACTAAAGGCTTGCTTCTTAAAACTATGGCTTGGGGAACCCTTAAGTGGAGTAAAATCTAAATCCTCAGAAGGGGATGAGCTCATGCCCTCCTTCTAGCGCCATTTTTTGTTGACGGGGCTTTGTGATCGAGTCCACCAATGGATGTAAGTTGTCACTGGGTACTAGGGTACCGACCAACTTTGCATGTAAAGGTTGTTCAAGGAAAAAATTCTCTGGGCCTTCAAGCACATGAGAGTTGGGTCTCGATGGTGTGGGAGCTAAGTTGGGAGTTTTGTTCGGGGGGATAGCTAGTTTTCTTGGCTCATCTTCTCTAGGGATTTAGGCAAGTTGGGATTTCCTGCAAACATGTGTTAGTTAACCAAATAAAATTCAAAAGATAGGCCAGAGTTAAAATTATTCCATCTACCTATAGTCATGCAAATACATTTAAAACATCAACCATGCTCTAATATACTACACTAAAATATTGAATGCGCACAGAACCATCAGTTCATACATATTCAATAGCTAGGGGAAAATAAGGTCGTTAATCTACTTTAGAATATCAGAGCAAGGGACATCAGAAACATACGGCACAAAAGAACATTAATCTGAAAATTAGAACGCTAACAACATCATTGCCAGAACTCTTCCTTCTTCATTAACAAGTTTTTCAGCGAGTAATGGTGTGTACAATAATGGCTCCAAGGGAGAATCTATCTACTAATAACTTCTAATAACTAAGGAGCATTGAGCTCTACAACTACAAGAAATGAAATACTGAAATACTATAGCTATGGACTGCAAAATCATCAATTTTGTCGACCATTGGAATGAGGTCAGACTTGTTATTTATACATAGACTTGCCCTAAAATTAACCTAGCTTATCTTTACACTCAATAATAAAATATGATTTGTGGTGGCCGGTACTACCTGCACCATGCTACAACAACCTCGAGGAGAATAGAAGTTTGACATGTCAGAAGATTAAGACAAGAGAAGAGGTATGGAAGAATCGACCTCAAGAAGAGAGCTAGAAGGAGGAAAGAAGAAATCCAATCCCCTGGGGATTGAGGCTACATGCCTCATCAATGAAAAAGTGGCTCACTATCTTTGATGCGCCAAGTGTTATGCTAGAGAAGTGCCTTGGGAAGACCACCTGCCAGAACCATGCCTCGAGCTGACATGCCTTGCTGGGGTCACCTACTTTTTGACACCCTTATTAACTACTTGATAATGACCGGTCGGCTCTAGGGAACCTGAACACGGGCCATCAAAAGAATGAAAAATTGTAGATCCAGAACTCTGGGATCTGGGAGCTTACGCACCAAAAATAATGAATACAAAATGTGCTATGTTGGTGAAGATCTCTGAACTTTGGGGAACCTTATTGTTTCTTGCTATCTTTGAAAATTTCTAAGAGTTGGGTGATTCCATCCTCATCAATGCCCTTGAGGTCGGCCCGATGGTACTTGGCTGCCTCCACCTGTTCACCCAGATCCAGAGTATTTGCCTTGAATTCTACAACCATATTCACCGCGTCATGAGCCTAGAGCACCATGTGTTTTATGCGTATCATTTTGGCTCTGTCCATTCCCTCTGAGGATTAATATAGAGACTCCACTAGCTCATCCTATTTTCCCATGATGTATTCCTTTGGAGTACATGTTTCAGTACTAAAGGGATCGACTCTCGAAACCTTTGAAATAAATGCCTTCTATAAATTTAAAGAATAGTCCACCTCTAGAACTTTGTCCCGCAGGCCCCCTACCAGTTTCTTGGTTATCTCCAAAGTGAGATCAAGTTTGGAGTGCTCGGTTTGAACAAAATCAAAGGAATCCTCTCCCAAAATTCCAACTCCAAAAATAATTTCCTCTCCGATGCTCATGAGTCCCCTTAACTCACCTATCCATGTCTCATTTTCTCAATCTCTCCCTCCCAGATGGAGATGGTGGTTTTGGCTTGGTGCAACATATTGCTGGTTGCATAAAAGTCTGGGAGTGTGGTCACTAGGAAACGTCAGACATTCCCTACTTGTTCTTCTACCCAATCATCAACCGCCTACACTTTCTTTTTCATATTTCTAAGCGCGTCGATGTCACCCTGTGGGAGCGGTGCTCCAGATGAAGAAGCTTTCAGAGGAATTTCTTTGATGGGTTGGGCAAGTTCCATCAGAAGCTCGACAAGGTTTGCGTTATTTTCCTTTTTTGCCTTGAACTTCTGAGCCTCCTTTTCATAACGGGCTTCTACCGCCTTGGCTGATTCTTTTAGCAAGTCCAACTCACCCTGCTTTCCCCTCTTCCCCAGAGATACCTCCATGATCGCATAATCCTCGGCCTTTGCCATTGCCTCGTCTGCATCTAGGGAAGGTGTTACGATGACCGCAATTGTATCTCCACCCAGCCCAGTCTGGAGGGTATGGACTATCCAGGATTTCTTCACCTTGGGGGATCTTGTGCTTGCACCATCATCTCTGCCAAAGAGAGATGGACCTTGGCTGATGCTGGGGTCTTCCTTTTTCTTGAATCTACCAGCCATTATGGTGGTAGGGTTGGCCTTGCTTCCAGAGTCTAATCCTGTAAATCCTTGATATTATGAACCTCTTCGGGCTCTTTTCCTGCATCCTTGGGTCCATCGGCATCATCCACCTTGGTGGCATGGGTATCATCTTCCCTGGTGTCCGCATCTTTAGTAGTGTCAGATTCAGCATTTGCATTCCTAGGGTTATGCCCCTCATCTTGTTATTGTTTCTATTATTCTTTGGCTCCCTCTATCAAAACCTTCTTCACTGGCATATTTTCTAGAGGTGGTGGAGGTATCGGGCCAAGATTCAGCATTTGGGCCGCTGTGATTACCTCACCAAAAGTTACCCTCTTCGGAGGCAGTATCTGGAGCATGGCAGCTGAGGTTACAATTGTTCTAGTAGGTCTAATTCCCTTAGCTGATGTTGGTTGCTCATCCTATATCTGCATGTCCTTTATGGTGCTTGCAACCTATATTTTTGGGATGTCAAAGATGTTTATCTATTTCAGCTCCTATTCCAGTTCTACCCAGACTTCCTGCTCTTGGGCAGCTTCTTTCTCTGGGGTTTTCTTCTCAAGAGGGATCACCACTTCCTCTTGGGCAGCTATTTCTTCTACTACCTTCCTGATATCCCCCTATAATTTCACCAGTTCATCTGTCCTAAATAGGTCATCAAACTCATCATGTGGAGGGGAGTTATCTAGGGGATCTTTGGGTTGATTGTCTAGCTCCAGAGAGTTTGAGGAGACAATTTGTATTTCAAGGATGCTAGGCATCCCGAGCTCCAACTCCAGCTTTGGCTAAGGATCAGTTGTATTTTTCTTTTTCCTCCTTGTTACTAATGGGGCCCTTGCATCCAACATGCTTGCCCGCTCTTCCTCCGCCCCAGTCCATGTTACTCAGACCATTAATGTTGCAAGTGAAGGAGAAGTGGGAGGGCGAACAGGTCTGGTTATAATGGTCGGGGTGGCCAGCCAGGTGATTAACTTTTCTTTCATTTGCTGGGAGGCTGCCAGCATTTGTTGCATTTTCTCCACTATGGGAGCGGCTGTCAGGACTTGAGACGGGGTCCTTACCTTCCTCTTTCCTTTGTCCTCGCCTTGCGAGGAGATTATGGACCCGGAAGTTGAACCCTGTACAAATGGGCCAACTTTATGTGTACTCCTTGGGCATGCCTTCTTGAAATATGTGTGACTGCGCTTGATCACGTCGTGGGTGAGGTCCTCTATTTTTGGTCGAAGGGAGGTCCATTTTATCCACTCCTTTTTCTTTATATTGTGGGTCTACTATGGATCCAGTATCTAAAAATTCATCTAGGAACTTCCAAAGCTTGAGCCTCTTCATCATTCCCATTGTCATCTGGATGAAATACCAGTTCTAAACTTCAAATTCATCCTGGCAGTCTTCCCAAAATTCTTCCATGTGATACTCGTGGGGCTCCGATGCCTGGGGAAGTGTCGTTGCTATTTTGCCTAGCATATCAAAATTCTTCCGTTCCAGATAAAACTCTAATAGTCCCTGACTTTGAGCTTATTTTCTGCCTCTTTTGCCATGGCCAGAATACAAGATTAATTCACACAAGTGATTGGGAATGAGACATTTGTCACCTTCTTCACTGTGAAGAGGGCATGCAGGTCCAGGATCTGCCCGTAATATTCTAAAAGGATTATTTTATCCCCAGAATGCTTGGGTAATAAATAGGGCTTCCCAGAGAAGTCGGTCACCCAAATGTATGTATGCTATTGAAATTGAATATAATAATGGCCATAAGTTTTGACCATGTACATTGCCTCCTTGGAGAGCCGATATCTGATAGCTTGAGTAGGTGTGAGAAGGTTGTAGTAGATGAAGGCATTGTTCACCCGGCAGAAGCTAAGGAAACTAGCCTCCCATTGGATCTGTGGGAAATAATCCCAAGGAGCATTCTGGCCCGGGCCAATCCCAAGTACACCCACTGTTAGTAATCCATTTGTGATGGGGTGTTGTTTTACCAGAGCCCATAGAACATAAGACCTCATGTAGAATTTGGAGGACTTGGTGACCTAGAGAAATTGGGAATCCACATGATTTACAATAATGGTGGCCCAATCAAAGTTCTACTTGTCGGAGGAGATGCCCAAAAGGAAATAGTACATCCATGCTGAGAATTCCCAGGCATGGGTTTGTCTAAAGACCCTACATAGTGCGATAATCCTCATCTATATGCTTTCTTTGAATTAAGTTTGGGGGATTTTAAGCTTCATCTTCTTGAAGTCTTTCCTTGGCACCTTGAGCCACTTGTTGTTGAGATACTGTCAGGCCATGTGTTCCAATTTTTTAAATTCTTCCAAGGCTAGCACCCAGGTGAGGACAGTCGCATCATCAAATTGGGGAATTCCCAGTCCTGCCTAAAAAGTCACGGCATCCAGAGACACCATAGGTGTTGGATATCTGGTCAAGACTAGGGCGAAAAGCACGATAGCCCAGACGATGGTATTATAGTGTTCTACCAAAGTGAGAATGAGCTCCAGGGATTGCACAAAATAGGGGAAGCAAGCAGCTTTGAGGATCCTAGAATTGCCCACATTGATAGCCAATGGATCTCTGGTCGTCCGTTATATGAACATCATCTTCACTAGGGCTTGCATTTTGGCCCACATTCTGACACTGGTGTCAGTGATCAGCTGAAGTTTGGAATCAATCTTTGATCCTGCAATGGTGTCTCCCTTCAGATACTTCATTGTCAACGAGAGTTTTTCCAAGTCCTTCTCAGCCTTTGTTTTGACAGTTGCCCGGGTGGCAACAGTGGTGGGGAGATCTGGACTCCCAGGTGGAGATGATGCAGAAGCTTCTGACATGATTGATGAGTGGTATTTCGACAACCTACAAGGCAAGGCAACCGTCAGTATTTATATAAAACAAAGCATTATTCTGTATTTCGAAGATCTTACCATCACATCGCATCGCATTTGTGGCTGAAAGAATGGTTAGCTCATGTCAAACCCCAAAAAGAGATACATAAAAAAAAAAGAGTGACTTGGGATTTGACCTTTTCCTGGGCCTCTGGGGATTCCAACACACGTGATGAAGATGAAATAAAGGACCAAATGAAGACCTGGGACCTAGAGTCTAAAAAACTAATTGTTACTGACATGACCAAAAATGAGTCGTATTAGGCTGACATGGTAGTCACGTGGCCGCGTAGTAATGGGAGTAATGGCATTTATGTCGACAACTGTTTAAACACACAAGGGAATGAATGCCACTTGGTCTAAACTTGAATGCATGCATGGGAAACTTAACCTGTCATTAAGACTGACTTGGCTGAGGAGAGAGAAAATTGCCATGGCTGAAACCAACAAGGTGTCGAGTTTGAACCAGGCAGCCATCTTTCTTTGATGAGCTCAAAATTTGGGGATTTCAATGCATGGAGCATGATTAGCTCACCCAAAGGAGAGTGCAGAATATACAAGAAATGCACAAAGCTGAAGCACAGGCGAGGGCCGAAGCATGACTTGTAGGCTGGCCCAAAATGGACATATATAGAGATGCAGAAAATAGACACACAGTGTACAATATATATAAATACTTATAGAGGTATTTACATAGAAACCTACTAAAATAAACAATGCATTTACACCTAAATTACAACTGCACAGAGGGCAGACAACCCTCTGGCAGAGCCAACCCACCAACGGGAGGTGAAAGAAAGAAAAACCAAAGATGAAAGTGAAAGCAAAACAAAAAGAAACCAGACAAAACAAGCGAGAACCAAAAGAACAGAAACCAGAGAGGGAAAAGACAAAGTCCTGCCTGGAAACACGGGGGACGCGAGGAAGATGAGCACAAAGGCACTCTACAACGAGTTACCCTTCGAACAACCGCGAACAAGCACTACAAATCACTATTCAATTAATCACTAAGCACAGGGAGTAATTTGCTTTTTAATCACCTTAATCACCTTTGAAATCGCTCTGAGTATTTGATCATGGTAAATGTGAAAATGTCAGGTAACTACCATTTATACCCTTAGGGTAAAAATGTGTTGCTTTCTTTCTGCAAACTCCAGGACAAGCAAACTTCCAAACTCCAAGCCCAGGGATTCCATATAGCCACACCTTCCCATGAAAGAAGACATGATGGCAGAGAATCCCAGAGTCTGGGATCCGGCCTACTCAAAAGAACAAACAAACTCTGGGACCGGGTCCCGGAGACACAAGAAGACATCCCAAAGACACAAGAAGATAAAAAGCAAAAGAAAGATAACCCTCACAAAAGCAAATCCCAGAGAAAAGACAAAAGAAATAAGAAACCAAAGGAAAGAGCAAAAGTGAAAAGGGGGACCCAATATTTTGCCTACAAAATGTAGGGATGGGTATGCAGGGCATAACACCTTCCTTGAACAAACACTCTCTTGGCCTATCAATAGGCATTTGGTATCTCATGCTATCTTCATGACCAAACTTTTTGATACTCCTTGGGATGTATGTCAATATAGAAAGGATCTTTAAATCCTGCTCGGTTAAGAGAAGTTTTGAATCAATGGTCAAACTGAAATAGTATGATTTGTTCACATATACAACTTATGCTTGCAGATTTTTAGAACTATTGTAAGATCATAAAACTAAACTGATTAATATGTCCTTTTAATACCTTTTCTCCACTTTTTCTCTACTCAGTGACGCTATGCTTTGTTGCTCGGTGTTTGCAGAAAACTTTAGCTCTTTCCTCAGCTTGATTGATTAGGACTATATGAAGTTTCTCTTCATCAGTTTCTCTTCAGCATCCTCTTTTTCATTCAATCCCCTTAATTCGTAAATGAATTAAGTTGTCTCTTTATAGACATGATATCACCATTGTCATGTTCTTGATTTTCTTGATCTTGGAGTGATCCGCAATCTTAGCCAATCTAATTTAAAGAAAAACTCATGTTTTATCTCGTAGAGATCTTCTTACCAACTGGACAAAACAACTTTAAATCCTTTTCTTATCTCTAGCTTTATCTTGTTGATGAAAATAATGATAACTACCAGTTAAGTCCATATTTAGCTCTACCAGCTATATATTTTGTCATTTTTGAACTCAAGTTAATTTTGGTGTTTTAACTCTTTGATATCTTTGGTCAACACTTTAGTTCTCCTCGGCTTTCTCTGTCAGTTTACACTATGAGTCTGGCCGTCGGTTATGCTTGTGATTCTGCTCATCGGCAATGCTTGTCAGTGTTCTTGCTTTGGCATCACTGTGACTTTACTTTCGGTGATCTCTGTCCATTGGGTTCCACTAGCCGTCGGTGTTTGAAGTCACATAGTGAATGCTTGTATTTTATGCATTACTAAAAGCATAATCTTTATCTCTCTGATTCTCTGAATTCTTTGACACTTTGATTATAACCGATTAGATTATATCAAGTTGACATCAATGAAAATA
>MU226302.1:5883778-5962983 GCA_018584345.1 Thuja plicata
TTTCAAGTATTTCAAGGCATACATCTTGTAGGGACTTAATAATCTGAGGTGTATTAATTGGTGGATTAAAGTTTAAAGGATAAATTTTTGAGGCCACTGATTCACCCCCCCTCTTAGTTATTACTAATAGTCGAGGCAATAAATATAGCTGGAATATCTGAGTTTACAAGATACCTATTGTCACTTTCAATAAACTCACCCCCGAGGATTTTATATACTGCTCTTACTGTAATATCATAGGTAATCATCATCATTTTCTTAATCCTTTCATTGATATTCTTCCGTCAAAGGCACATGTGGTTTTATGCTTCTTA
The DNA here is from genome assembly GCA_018584345.1 of Thuja plicata. NCBI lineage: Eukaryota > Viridiplantae > Streptophyta > Pinopsida > Cupressales > Cupressaceae > Thuja > Thuja plicata. The sequence goes on from MU226302.1 coordinate 5,884,093, forward strand.
GCTTGATTGGGGTAGCCATCTTCTCTCATCTTTTGCCAAAATTTCTTTATAACTCATTGATATTTTTAAGAAAGGGCATACTGTTTATTATCTATAACATTGATTCTTTCCCCTGTCTTTTGAGTTTTTAGGATGTTGAACCATCTTTTTAAATACTGAAATGTCTTTCTATTTATTCTTTGACTATCCTATATTTAACTTAATCTTATGTTTAATTTATTTTAATTTAATCCTTTTTTATTTGATTTTAACTTCTAGTATCACATTCCTACACTAAATATTTATCTTTAGCCTATATATGTTAGTCTTAAATTTTCTTTTTTGAAAAACTTAGCGTGAATCTGTAGCTACTATAAAAGTGTGATAAGATGGGGAGCTTTATCTATTCATATTTCAGCCTAAGTCTAAAAGTAATAGTTACATTTTAATCTACCTATCTAAATTTCCTATGTTACTAAGAGGATTAATAACATAAGGTTCTTCTTCATTAGCCTATACCAGCTCTGAGTTTGTCAGCCCCTTGATTAGCTAGTTTATCCGCTTGTCAATTATCCTCTCTGTAGATATGATTAATGGTGAAATGATCGAAGAATGTAAGAATACCCATAGCCCTTTTTACATATCCATTTAGTTTCCAACTAGGTGTTTCCCCTTTCCTAATCACATTAGTAATCAATATCGAATCACCCTCAATTTGTAATTTCTTAATGCCTATTTGTTTACTAAATTTTAACCCTTCAACTAGGGCAAGAAATTATGCCTCATTGTTAGTTCTTATACCTATAGGATCTGCTAGACTGGTTATTAATTCACCCTTAATATTATGTACACATGCTCCTATCCCAACATTTACAGGATTACCTCTGGAAGCACCATCAAAATTAAGCTTATAACACCCTGGAGCTGGAGGCACCCATTTACATTCTTGTCTCAACTTCTCAATATCTTTTTTAGGGTTGTTTTCTATTGGTGGTATTTTTAAACCTGTCCAAATGTTTCTCATTTTGTCATCTCATATGGTAAAAGTCCTTGTTTGCTTACTCAAAAATATTATACTATTCACTGCTTCTACAATTGCCACTTCTAATTTATTTAAAAATTAGTTGATTTACAGTTCCTCATCCTTGAAAATCCTATGGTTCCTTTCTTTCCAAACTTCCCAAAGTATAATTGAGGGGGCTATGATCCATACAATATTATACAAATCTTCATTTCTAGGTCTAGGCCATCCTTTCATAAAGTCAACAATTTTGAAAGGGCAAGAAGAATGTCAATTCAATCTTTTTATCATCCATTTCTAACATTTTTTGTGAAGTTACAGTTAAGAAGAAGATGATCGATACTTTCTTCCTCTTGCTTACACAACACACATCTAGATGGATCATTATACCCCATTTTACAAAAGGTATCAGCCGTCAATAAGCTTCCTTGAAGAGCTAACCAAGTAAAGATCCTTTCCTTGGGTAAACATAGTTTACTCCAACATAAATCAATAGGCAGATAAGTAGTCTCATAGCATTTTCTATTATACAACCGTCTATACCCATCTTTAGTATTATATTCACCAATTTTAGTTGGGGCCCATATCACCTTATTATTATCATTACTAGGGGTTATATGTATTTTCTTTAGTATATTCAATAGCTTATTAAGGAAATCATTATAAATATAGTCATTCCTGCTTATATGCCATTCTCATCCTAACACCGGATTACCATAAGGAAATTTGATGTAATCCTTGACATATATTCCAATGTCAGCTTTTAATCGTTCTATAGTTTCTTTATCTTTAATCAATTTAGTTATGGAAGGAAAACCTCCCCAAGAATCATCCCAGAATAAAGCTCTCTCCCCATTTCCAATGTTCCATGTAACATCCTCTGAGATAATATTTCTGCAATTTCTCATAAATTTTTGTATCCTAGATCCTCTGGGAGGATTCTCATGTCTTAATATACTAAGAGGGTCCTCACCATCTAAATACTTATTTTTGATAATATTTACCCATTTGAGCTCTGGAAACCTTATAATTTTCCATACTAATTTTGCCCCTAGAGCAATATTTTGATCTTTAAGATCTTTAATGTTTGCTCCTCCATCCTCCTTTGCCTTACATATGGTATCCCATGCTATCAATGCTATTTTATTTTTATCATTAGCTCCTTGCCAAAAGAAGGATCTAAAATTCTGAATAATTATTTATCTAATGTTAGCTGGCAATTGTAGATAAGACATCTGGTGGATTGGTATTGCAGATATAACATAATTTAACATGGTTTTTCTACCCACAGATGTCAACCATTTACCTTTCCATGAATCTACTTTCTTACCTACTTTTTGAGTTACATTATCCCATAATTTAGAGTCCTTTATTCCTTTGTCTAATGGTAAGCCAAGGTATTTAGTGGGTAACCCCCTTTTTAAAGTCGAGAATCCTTATAATCTCATCTTCAATACAAACCTGTGTGTTGAAGAAGAAAATCTCAGATTTATTTTTGTTAATAACTTGGCCAAAAGCTAATGTATACCTATCTAAGACTAATTTCAAATTTTCTGCTTCTTCTTTATCTGCATGCCCATATAACATAGAGTCGTCAAAAAATTATTGATGAGTAGTGGGTTCAAGTTGGATAGTAATTCTAATACCTTTAAGGGAACCTCTCAGTCTGGCATTAGATAAGGATCTACCCAATGCTTCAACCATAATAATGAAAAGGAATGGAGAACTTGCCCCCCCCTGCCGAATTCCTTGCAAAATCTTAATAAAGCCTTTTGGATTGCCATTTACCAAAATAGATATCCTAGGCATAGATACACATTCAAATATAAGGTTAATCCATTGTCTAAAAAAGCCAAACGCATTCAAGCATTTACATAAAATCTCCAATCTACCAGATCATATGCTTTTTTGATATCCATTTTTAATAGCATACTAGGTTCTCTATTATTTTGGACTATGTGTATTGCTTCTTGGGAGATAATAAACCCATCGAAGATTTATCTACCTGGTACAAAATTAGTTTGCTCATCAACAATAATTATAGGAAGAATAGCCTTCAGCCTATTGGCAAGGGTCTTAGTAAAAAGTTTGTAAAGTGTATTACATAGAGTAATAGGTCTGAAATCCTCCATACTCCTTGCCTCACATTTCTTTGGAATAAGAGAAAAAATAGTATTATTAATTTCTTGAAGTAATCTACTGGAGTTTCTTATACCTTCTAGAACCTTAGTCACCTCATCTCCTATAAAAGACCAACATTTCTGATAAAAAAGTAGGAAACCCATCCGATCCTGGGGCTTTATTAGGGTGAAGTTGGTTGAGAACCAACTCAACTTCATCCTTAGTAATCCTAGCCATCAGATGTTGGTTTTGTTCTTTACTAATAAGCTTAGGAATATTTAAGCATATGTCTTCTTGTGCAGACCTATTAGATCCATCTTTGTTATTTAATAAATTCACAAAGTAATGTACTACTTCGTTAGCTATAAGTTGTGGATCTTCTATCATATCTCCTACTGAATTGTTTATGATGCTAATCTTGTTAATTTGCCTTCGGCTTTTAGTACTATTATGAATTTTTTTTTTTTTATGTTTCCTTCATCTAACCAAGTTTCTCTTGATTTTTGCTTCCAAAAGACCTCTTCTTTAACTAAAATACATTCATATTTTTGCAACAATTCTTTTTCTTTTAGGAAGAAATTTAGGTCCATACCACTTTTAATGACTTCCTCACTGAGATCTTTTAACTCTTTTTTGGTATTTAGTTTGGCTTCATGAATGTTACCACAAGAGACTTTATTCCATTCTTTTAGTTTCATCTTTATGTGCTTTAGCTTACACATGTAACATACACTCTGGATCCTACAAAACTTGATTCCTCCCACCATTGTTTTAGCATATCTAGAATGCTATCATCTAAGAACCACATTTTTCAAATCTAAATGGATTTTTACTAGGTTTAACATTTTCAGATATCACTAGGGCAACTGGGAAATGATCAGACCTCAAAGATGGGAGGATAAAGGATTCAAGTTTGAAGTCAAACGTTGCTAGACTACCTCTAAACATAAACCTATCTAACTTTTATGCTATATTACTAAATCTTGCTCTCCTATTTGTCTAGGTAAAAATTCCATTTGTTGTTTTTATGTCCAACAATTTATATTCATTTACTCAATCTCTAATCTGGAGCATTTTTAAAGGGTCTCTTCCAATCCCTCCCCTTTTTTCTTCTTGGTTTACAATAACATTAAAATCTCCTCCAATGATTATAGGTGAATACTCGTGTTCTAGAAGAAAGTGTCCTATTTCATCCCATATTATTAATTTCTCTGCTAAACTAGTTGGACCATATATATTAATTCTCTCAAATATTAATTTCTTGGGATCCCACAAAATTACTACTCCAGCTAAAGCACCTAAAGTTGCTTCCCCAATAATCTTCCAAATACCTAGTTTTTTCCCTAAACTGATAAGTTCTTCATTCCCTAATTTGGTTTCATGTAGAAGGATACACTCATCTTCAAACATTTTTAAGCATATTTTTAAGATGCATTGCTTGTTAGGGGAATTTAGGCCCCTAGCATTCCATGTAATGAGTTTCATGAGGTCGTGGGAAGGCACTTCCCCTTCCCAACATATAATGTTGTTAGTTTTGCCTATCCTGCAACACTAGCTGAGATGCTTCTTAGTTCACCTAAAGATTTTCTACCTCTCTTTTTTGGTACTTTGGCATAATCGGGTTGGTTCTTTCCCTTGGTCATTATAGCTAATCCCTTACTATGTCCTATATCCTTTGTCTCTATACCCCTATTTTGTCTTTCTATATCTAGCTCTTTTTTCTCCTCATCTTGAATACTATTTACCAAGTTTTATAACATGGTTTCATAACTATATTGTTGTTCGATATTCTTAGGAGGATATTCTAATCCTAAAATTTTAGAAATTTCTTCTTCAAGGAACTCACCATCGTTACTATGAACCACAAGAACATTTTGGTTCAGAGTCCCTATATCTATTTCATTATCCTCTTTAATATTGTAAATTTGTAAGATATTTCCTTCTTCGATACTCTTTAATTCTGCATTTACCATATCCTGCATGGCTTTAGCCTGATTTAAAATCTTTATAAAGGATTCTTTATATTTTTTTAACATCAATATCCAGTGATTCAGTTTTTGGTCAACATGTTTCAAACATAATGATGGGTTTGTCCTATAATCTTCCTTATTCTAGGCATTACCTATTGCTATTTCCCCTTCTTCCAACTCTTCAATGTTTGCCTCATCATTTTATCCATTTGGTGAATCACCATCTCTCCTACTCCTCTCTATATCACTTCTAATAGGGTTAGGAACAACTAAATTGACATTATCTATCATCTGTACATATATGTGTCTAAAGATTTTATATTCTCTAGAGAGGAGGCTGGAGAATTAAGGTTAGAATTTCTTAGATGAACATCATCCACATAATGAAAATCCTATGAACTCAAGTCATCTAAATCACTTTTAGTTCTTATATTATGCTTGACATAGGGCGGTGGTTCGCAAAATTTTGGATTATTCCCACAAATTTCTTCTCCTATTTTTAACTTAATAGTCCGCAAATATTTTACCAAGTGATCTATCCTTATTGAAATTTTAATGTCGGAGCCTTGCAAAAATTCTCTATCTAACTCTACCAAATCACCAATTTTATCAGTGATATCCTTAATAATATTACTATGAATAATCTCCGCAAGAAGATTCAGAGGAGATACCCAACGTATAACTTCCAAATTTTCCACATTGATAGGATTGAAATTACTACATCAATCAATAAATAAAAAACCTAAATTATCAAAATTAGGACAAACACCATCTAATAGAGAATTATTTAAAGATCTATTTGAACAATCTAGAAATAAAAAGTTGTTATGAAGTGTGGTTATATTGACATATTCTGGGAATGTAAGTTTAAACCATTCCGCAATACTTTCTGATGAACATCCAAAACCAAACCATTTGGCAAAGAGCTCGTGTTCTCTCAAATAATTTTTCATACCTTCAATGTAAATATTTCCTAATTCAATTTCAATTTCTTCCTGGGATATGAGTGGTTGTTCTAAAATAGGGTTAATGGAAGGGGATATCTTAGGGTTCGGGTAATCTTCACATTGCTTCGCAGGAGACGATCTCAGAGGTTTTGAGGAACATCGAGGGTCGTGAATACTACTTAAGGGGGATCTTTTATGAGGGAAAGATAGGGTTTAAGGGGAGAGGTTACTTGCGAATTTGGACATCCATTAAGAAATTTATCAGAAGAGTTTTGAGGACGGTTTTGTCTGGGACCATTAACATCTATCAAAGGGTCACCCAGACCCGAAGCGCTGGTATAAGGAATTGAATCAGGTAAAATTTCTTTTGAAGGTTGTAAAGAATCAAAGGGATTAGGATGATTCAAACTAATATAGGGGTTTTGAAGAGGAGAATTTATGAAGCGACGACCTTTCATCAAAATTTTCCTAGCTTTCTTAGGTTTAACAATCTGCCAACCATAATGTTTTTCATAGGGAGCCCTATTTTCTGAGAAAACCATACAATATCCATTTGAGGCATATTTCGTAGACCCGTAAAAAAGCATCTATTTATACAATAGTGCAAAACCATCAATAAGAGGAGGCACCTTACCAAAATTTGGAGAAGACAACGCAAAACAATCAGAAATGGCTGAGATCCTTCCATCATCTTGACAGAATCGAACAGGTCGAGATTGAGAGCAGTAACCGTAGTCGTAAGAAGCCCATCCATTGTAAGCCCTAGCCTTAGAAATCATGTCCAAAATTTTCTTATTTGAATACAAAACATGCCCTACATTATTCACATGCAAATTCTGCCCAAATTTATTCAAATGGGATTTTTGCTCTGCCATTTTTTTGATTCCATGTTTAAGTGAATGCATTATTACAATACTATGTATTGTATTTTTTTATTAATTTGTACTTTTATAAAATTGCTATTACAATTATATTATTTTTTTAAATGTATAATATATATTATTTAATTTAATCTAATATATAATAAAATCATGATATTATTTTAAAGCAATCCATACAAAGTTAGCAAATGCGAGAGAGAGGTAGAAAGGAGAAATAGAGATAGATATATCTTGCGAAAGATATAGGAAGTGTGAGAGATAGATATACATATACAAATAGGGAGTGATGGAAAGAGAGGGGAAGAGGGAGAAAGAGATAAATATCTATCATGAGTTATAAACTTCTTACACAAGGTGAATCTCAAATATGCTACAAAGTAAATTAGGGTAAACCCTCTCTCTCTCTCTCTCTCTATATATATATATATATATATATATATATATATATGTCCTTCTCTAGTCTATCTCTTTAGCTCTCCCTCTCCTCTCCATCTCTATCTACATCTTCCTCTCTACCTATATCCCCTATCTCCATCTCTTTACCCATCTCTCTCTTGCTATTCCGCCCCTATATCCCCCCCTCTTTCTATCCCTACCCCTCCCTCTCTCCCTCTATTCATATTGCAAACATGACATGTGTTTGTTGGTAATAATGCCTCGTTATCTTCGTTATTCAGAGGTTTTAGTTTGACTATGTTTACAAGGATGCATACTTGATTCAAGGTTATTACTTCTTTATTGAGACTTTTGCTACACAAAAATATCATTTTCTAAATGACCTGCTAATTAAACTTATATAGAGCACATATGCATCCACCTAATAGACCAATTTTCCCTATTTAACCTTCCACACCTCTTTAGACAATAAGTACGAGAGAGTAAAGTACAATAGCTAGTTTTATAAAATTCATAAGAACATAACAAGTTTTGCTTTACAGTCTTTCAGATGAAGATGGTTTTTTGCTCTGCTAGGGTTTAGAGTCGCCTCGCTATTCTGAGCCCTCTTGTCCTTTCAGATCACATTTACTGTGGTAAATCCTTTAGTTTTTATGGCCCTAGCCACCATTAGCCCAACAGTTGATGCTAGTGTTGCTTTGGTGACAGATAACAATGGCGCATCCAAGCAAGAGACCTCACAAGTTTGTTCCCAAAGTGTTCCACAAGGTATGTCTCAGCGTGATATTGTTTTACCCATTCATGAGTTTGATGATGCATGTTCTTGGCTTGAAATGCATACTCTTATTGGTTACTTTTTGGGTCGCAGCCCTCCTGAAAATGTGATTAAGGACCGGGTTACGAAAGTCTGGACTCCTCATGGAATCCATTTGGATGACATTCAGAGTCGCACCAAAGGTTTCTTTTTGTTTCATTTTTCCAATCCGACTCATGTGGATGCCATTTTTTCCAAAGGACCATGGAATATTAGGGCTTCCCTTTTAGTTTTCCAACGCTAGTCTCGAGACTTTTCTGTCTTTGACGACAAGAAACTAAAATTTCCTGTGGGTTGAGTTCCCTGGTCTTCCTCTACCTTGTTGGCCTTTCATGCATGCCATTGTGCAAATGCTAGGTAGGGTTATATGTAGTGAGCATGACCATTTTCTCAATCCTTAGCCTCAGAAGAGGCTCTGTATTGAGGTCGACCTTTCCCGAGACCTTAAAGATTCTGTTGAGATCCAGGTTGGTGAACCCACCTTCTCTCAAAAGGTGCTTTACCTCAACCTTCCCAACACTTGTTATAATTGTCAATTTGCAGAGCACAATATCAAGGACTACCCTTTGGTATTTCCTTGTCCCAAACCTCCTCCTAAGGATTCTGGTTCATGGCCCGCTAATTCTGGTAAAAAAGAGGAAACCAAGAAAGATGACTGGGTAACAGTTGGCCACAAGAACAAGCAGGTCAAGCGTGCTGCTTCGCCTTCCACTTCGCAACCGCCACCTCCTCCTGTTGCGGCTCAACCTACTTCTCATGCTGAGAATAATACTCCCATTTCAAACCCTGGCCAGCAAGGGATGAAGATGTTTGATTCTGGTGTTAACCCTCCTTGGGTTCGCACACCTTAGGAAGCTTCCGCGATTTCCACCCCTCCCATTTTTTGCCGCTCTTGCAGCCCTTATGGGCGTGCTAAGACCGTGCTGGAGGGCATTTTAGAAAAAAAATGCAGAAATATTTCCATGGAGTCTCCTGGGAATGATTTCACTCCACCTTATTTGTCAAACAGTTTTACTTCCCTTGGGGTTGGGGATGGTGATGGTATGGACGACACTGTTTTCTCACAAAGTACATCTCATGGAATGTTAGGGGTCTGATAGAGCTGCCCAAAAAGTATTTTGTCAGGGATGTGCTTCGTCGTGTTAGTCATTTGGATGTGTTATGCCTCCAGGAAGTTAAAATATCCAATTTTTTGCTTGATGTTGCCTGCAAAGTTATTTGGCCTAAGAGCCTTGCTCTCTATTCTCAGCACGAAGATGGTCGGGGTGGAGTTGTTACTCTCCTCTCTCCTCATTGGCATTCTTTTTTAATCAATCATGGCTTAGATCCCATGCAAAGATCTGTTTGGGCCACTTTCATTATTGAGAATCATTCTTTTGGCATAGGTTATGTTTATGCTCCCAGTGATGTTGTTGAGAGATCTCACCTTTGGCGTTGGCTTGTGGATTCTTTACCACCTGCAACTTGGCTTTTTTGTGGTGATTTTAATATGGTCGAAGTGGCTTCTGATAAGGACAACACTTTGCCTTTTAGATGGACAGTTGGTGAGAGAGAAGCCTGGTATTACATGCGTAATCAATTGGGCCTTTTTGATCCCAATATTGGTTGTCGCCGTCCTGATGGGTTTTGGCACACTTGGTCTAATTTTAGAGCCTATTCTGACAGAATTCATAAACGGCTTGATCGTGCCACGATTTGACACAATCTTCTTTCTCTTTTTTTTTTCTGAAAAACAAGCCTTGTCGATTACTCCTCTTGTTGATGTGACCTTGTCAGATCACTTCCCCATTCAATTTAATATTGTATGGCAGATAGCTAAGTCTTGACCTCCCACTACTCAGTTCTTTTTTAATACTTATGTTCTCATCCATGCCTCCATGGTGGCTCACATTCATCAGGTTTAGAACCTTGAGCCTCGACCATCGCAATCACCTGGTTGGATTCAATGGTGGAATGATGCCATCCGATGTACGACACACTTTCTACGCATTTATGGTAGACAACTTGCCATCTATCACTGTAGATCCTATGATGTCAACACCAAAGCTCTTTGTGTTTCCACAGAGGCCTTAGCTCACGATCCTTGCAATCAAGACTTGGAACTTCACGTTGCCCAGCTGTGTCAACAGAAGCAAGTTGCAGACAATTATGCTGCCACAAGTGCCACTGGTTAAATGTCAGAGATCAAGCCTCTAAAGAATTTTTTGCTGCTCTCCACGCCCATCACACCAATGTGGGCATAACCAGGATTAAAGAAGGTCAATCCCTCCTCACAGAGCTTCTTGATATTCTGGAGGCCTTTGTTCATCATTACGAACAAGTTTTTGCCACTCAGGGATCTTCTCCTACCAATGATCAAGCTCTTGTAGATTGCATTATTGTCATGCCTCAATGTGTTTCACCTTCCCAACAAGATTTCTGTGATCAACTTCTTACCCTGTAGGATCTTCGCGAAGTTGTCTTTGCCATGGCTGATGATAAAGCTCCAAGTTGTGATGGCTTTCCCTGTGATTTTTATAAAACGCTCTAGGATGCCATTAGTCCTGATTTACACCAGGTCTACCTCGAAGCTTATTACTCCTAGTCTCTAGGGGACATTATCAACAAAAGGCAACATTAAATTCATTCCCAAGTCTGGGGATCCTGAGGATATTTTCAACTGGCGTCCTATTACCTTGCTCAATGTCTCCTATAAGATAATTGCTAAGGCTCTGGCTCTCGAGATCTATCACATCCTGCCTCAAATTATTCGGCTAGAGAAAACTGGCTTTATCAAATCAAGATTTATTCTTGATAATATCATTGTGCTTTGGGAAGGTATGGAATGGGCTCGTAAATCTCAACAAAAAACCCTTTTCCTTAAAATTGATTTTGCTAAAGCTTATGACCGCATTAAATGGCCTTTTATTATTGTTATGCTTCACGCTCTTGGTTTTGGCCCTAGATTTCTTCAATCTGTGCATATGCTTTTTCGGGATGCCTCTGCTTACATCACCATTAATGGTAGACAATCTTCTACCTTGGGCTCTTCAGATCCATTCGGCAAGGCTGTCCTTTAGCTCCTGCCTTGTATGTTCTGGCAGCCGAGGGATTTGGCTATTTGTTAGCTCATTCCATTTCTCTGGGCCATGTTCGTGGGATTGCTTTACCTGATTCTACCCAACATTTGGTCAATGACCATTTTGTCGATGATTCCTTTCTCACTCTTGAAGAGGATGAAGAAAATATCAAGGCAACCTTGCAGTGTCTAGACACTTTTTGCTTGGCCTCTGGTTCAGCCATCCAGGCATAAAACCTTGTGCTACAGGCAGTCTTCCCTTCCCAATCCGCCTTGGTTTTATCAGTTTGGATGGTTCAGGATTCAACATGGGGAAATTTTTCATTTCCTTGGTATTCCTTTTGCTTTTCAAACCACTTCTACTGAATTATGGAATGTTGTGTTAGCTAAAATTGAAAAGAAGCTTACCTATTGGATCACCAAGCTGCTCTCTCTCGCTGGGAAGTTTCAGATTTGCTCCAAGGTCTTGGTTGCTATGCATGTTTACTACTCTTCTTGTTGGGCTCCTTCAAAAGCCTCCTACAAGAAGCTCGAGAAATTGCTGAGGGATTTTCTTTGGACTTCTGGTGTTGATCATCATGGATTTCACAGAGTTGCCTGAGATTTTGTTGTCTCCCTAAGGCCTCTGGTGGGCTTGGCTTACTCGACACATAGAAACAAGGCTTGGCCCTTTGTGCGAAGTGGATTGTGCGATGTCTCATAGATGATGAGACCTGGAAAATTCTACTTCGACATTGCATTTCTTCTGGGTATCCCTTGCACATGCCGACTTGGAAGGGGATTGGGTTTCAAACCCTTCTAGTTATGAAGCACTCTGTTCAAATCCAAGGTACTTTTGTTGTCAAAAGTATTTGGAGAGCCTAGGAAGCTATCAAGCCTTGGCTTCACTGGGTTGGTAATGGCTTCCGTGACGGGCTTTCTTTCAATCTCCGCTCTTGGGATGATCTCTGTGTTTAGTTCTGGCTCACTCGTCCAGATTGTCCGACTTTTTTCTTGCTCGTCTTTGCTATTCTGCCACATCTCCTGCATAAACTTGGAATTCAGTCAGTTAAACCCTAGTGGAAAGATTGGAAATGGTACCCTGATATGCCATTTACCAACTACAAACCCAAGCTTGGGTACTCTTGGCTTGTGCCTCATTTTCCTATGAATGATTCGCTCAATCATCACTGGCATCTTTCTTCTTCCCAAAAGACCTGGAGTTGGTGTTTTCGTACTATTTGGGATGCTATTACTGAACCCAAAATTGCTCATTTTCCTTGGTGTTTGCTTTACCAGGGTTTACCTTTGGGAGTGTGGCTCCAGCACTTGGGTGTGCCTGATCCCAAATGCCCATTTTGTGGGCATTTTGAAACCATTATGCATATTTTTTGGTTCTGTCATCGGGCCCAAAACTATTGGAGTTGGATACATGACTTTTTTTATGCCATTCCAGCTTGAATCTTTCTCCTAGCATATGGCTCTCCTTGGTGATTCACCCAGAATGCCTTCCTAGTATACCCAGATTTGGCTTCGCTGGGTTAGTAATGGCTTCCGTGATGGGCTTTCTTTCAATCAACAAAATATTTGGTGGTCCTCTCTTTTTGCTCAACAAGGGCTTCCTTTGGCCAAAATCCAGGGGATAAGTGCTCTTGGTTTTCAGAAACGTGGCATTCAAAAGCCCAAGGATTTGTTTTCCAGAGCCACCTTGAATCTCCGCTCTTGGGATGATCTCTGTGTTTAGTTTCGGCTCACTCGTCCAGATCGTCAGACTTTTGACTTGCTCGTCTCTGCTATTCCGCCACATCTCCTTCTTAAAATTGGAATTCAGTTAGTTAAACCTTGGTGGAAAGATTGGAAATGGTACCCTGATATGCCATTTACCAACTACAAACCCAAGCTTGGGTACTCTTGGCTTGTGCCTCATTTTCCTATGATTGATTCGCTCAATCATCGTTGGCATCTTTCTTCTTCCCAAAAGACCTGGAGCTGGCGTTTTCGCACTATTTGGGATGCTATTATTGAACCCAAAATTGCTCATTTTGCTTGGTGTTTGCTTTACCAGGGTTTACCTTTGGGAGCACGACTCCGACACTTGGGTGTGCCTGATCCCAAATGCCCATTTTGTGGGCGTTCTAAAACCATTATGCATATTTTTTGGTTCTGTCATCGTGCCCAAAACTATTGGAGTTGGATACATGACTTTTTTATGCCATTCTAGCCTGAGCCTTTCTCCTGGCATATGGCTCTCGTTGGTGATTCACCTAGAACGCCTTCCCAGTATACCCAGATTTGGCATGCTTTCAGGATGGAGATTTTGTTTTCCTTATGGAAAGACCGTAATGGTGTTATTTTTACTCATAGCTTTCTGGATGTCAATGTTTCTCTTTATGCTAAGGCATGTTTATGTAATAATGTCATGATGTAGGTTCAAGTACAAGCTGATAAGGTGGCCCTTGAGGTCGCCCATTTACAGGAGTTGCTGCAGCATTGGGGTGATGCCCTGTGTACTGTAGCTTAGGTGCCGTCAGATTCCCTCTTAGTTGACCACACGCCACCTCGGGGCCGACGTCATAGCCGAAGTTCCTCGGCTAGGCGCTCCATAACGCCACGCTCTTGGCACCGCCGCTCTGCCTCTCCTCCTGTTAGGAGGGCTTCGACTGCTGGTTGGCCTCCTCTGCTTGTTTCTACTGTTGCTGCTTCAGCTCGGTTGATGACCAATGTTCCTGTGTGGCCTTCTGCCACTTTTGATAAAATCCCCCGCCTGGCTCTTGCTATTTCTCCCAGGCGGGAGGAAGGAAACTGGAGAATGAAGAAAAATATACAGATGATGGGTGGCCGCTTCCCAACCAAACCCCTAGGCCCAATGTTTGGGGCAATCCTAATAATAAAGATCCTCCTCTCTCTTCTGCTACTGCTCTCGCAACTTGAGGGCTTTCTTTATAAGTTTTTTGGGTGAATAGTTGTATGTTTTCAGCATGATGCCGAGTGACTTTTCGCGGGGTGATTTTTTATCCCCCGATCCTTTTTTATGAAGATTGTACTCTTTTTATATATTAATTAAAAATGCCTCTATTCATCAAAAACAAGCTTCGCTTTTATCCGATAAAATAATAAAAATTAAAATGATAATATTAAAGGCTGGATTAGAAGATGACACTTTCTATTAAATTAACTCCTCGGTTTTGGCGGAGCACACATGAACAAAAGAAAAAAAACAACTCGATTGGACCAATCCGTTCACGTCCGCAAAGGACATGCCATCCGTTGTGTTTCTACTGCCTTAAAATTCTCACTCAAACGAACAACCCCGGATTCATCACAGGTCTAGAGATCGATTGTCCGGCACGCTCAAATTATTCTGAGGTCCTATATGTGCTGTAATCAGCACAACCATGCAGGGCCCTGCGCCTCTGCAAATTTGTATTCGCTAAACGGTCCGTAACAATCAGTATTATCATTTCTAAGGGCGCGGTCACATGGAGAAAGTAAAGGGAACCGAGGGTTTCAATGGCTTCGTGGAGGTGTGTCTCAGAAGTGAAAATTCATTGCAGTGCGTGATGGAGGCACAGCGAGAGCTCCTCCACAACCAGATCGAGGAGTTGCAAAAGATTGTATGCTTGCAGTGCCGACTTACAGGCATAAATCCCCTCGCACAAGAAATGGTAAGAGATTTATTGTTTATTTATTTATTTTCGATTTGTTCTTGTTTTATAAAAATAGTTTTCAATAGATGATCTCTACAAATCTTAATCCCCGAATTTCGAACACACGCTCTACTCACAGCGCTATGTTAATATTAACAAGAAACTGTTAGTCTTAGTGATTAAGACCTCGATTAAATGTGTCAATTTGGCGCTGTTATGAACTTTTGATGAATTGCCTTTTAAGTTTTTAATTTTTATGGATTTGTTGAGCATTGCGTTCGTCTACTGGTAACCTATTATTAAATGAACCTGTATAATTTCAATAGAATATTCTACATTTATGTATTGGGTCAACTGTTGCATTTGCATTCATTACGTTATGGTTTCCCTGATTACTGCGTTACTAGGCTACTGCAGAGAGCTCAAAAATGTGCAAATAATTAAAAATTTCCAATGGCTGAGTCTGCTAGATATAATGGGTATGGCCTTTCAACTGTTTGAGTCGGACTATTATCATCTGAATGTCTTCTTCTAGATACAATGGGTATGAACCTATATCACATTAGGAATTGGACAAGTTACTTGTGAATTTACCAAACATGAGTAACGAAAGGGCCGCAACTAGGTTGAGAATCAGAATGAATATTAGGGTAGAGTTAGACCCTTCGAGGAGGCAGTAGGAAACAGGGTCAGTAGGGGGATGGCGGTGGAAAACTTTTGTAGGCGACATGGGAAAGTTTTGCCTCCTACTTGGAACAGTCTTACAAATGTTTCCTGTAACTGTTTCCATCCAATATCTTATTGATCTGGTGAGAGACAGGGCAGTTTAAGGAACAAAGGTGCCTCCTTTTGAGGCCGATCTTTGAAGTCTATATCCATAGTTTCTTTTCTAAAACAATACATTGATGGCAAGAGATTAGCAGAAATATAAGAAATTGAAAAAGAAATAAATAAAGGCCTGACAACGATAGTCAACTACAGCATTTGATTTCTCTAAATGTGAACTATGCACACTATCAATAAATTCCCAAATGATATAACCAAAATATTAAGGAAATATATGTTTGAGGAAATAAAAACAAGAAATTTGCAACTATTAGTAAAGTATATTGGGGCTCTACCATATATGACTTGTTATAGGCATCTTGTTTCACCTCTCGATTGTTGTAGCACTAAAGCTGTTGAATACCTATGTCTGCCTATATATCGATCTATCTTCCTACCAGTCTATCTATGTATCTACGTACCTACCTATCTATAAATAAGTTTCATTGGGTCCTTCCTTAAATGCTTTGTTCTAGGCATCTTGTTTCACCTCTCCATTGCTTTAGCACTAGGGTTGGTGAATAATCTATCTTGTCCCATGTCTTTTTCTCTCTAAAAAAGTACCCCCCCATACTGCCATTCCCATAATGCATTCCATAATCCACCTTGGTCCTAGTTTAGAAAGTGATTTGGAACATAGCTTTGCATACATTTCAATTCATGATGTTTATCACATTTATTTGTACTGATTCATTAAGCAGTGCCTTTTCAAAAGATTCTTCTAGCATCTTGTTTCACTTCAACATTGTCCTGGCACTAGAAATATGAAAAGCTAACACTTTCCATTGTATCAGATCTTATATTATTTTATTTTTGAGAACTTTTGGGATGATTTCACCCATGAAGAAATAGGGCTTGTCTAAATTAGTTAAAATGGAAGAAAGTTAGAATTAAGCTCATATATGAAGTGGACGCGAAAAGAATGGCCACTATGCCTATTAGTGTCTTGAGAAGGGGAAGGGGAAGTTGTAGTACCAAAAGCAATTTGTAGGGAGTGCAAAAGATTTAGTAGTGGATGGACTTTCATCTGGGCTTGAGACAACCTTCTCCATGATGTCATGCTTATCTACCAACACCTTTTTTGGTGTGGAGTGGTATGTGGATAATGGAGAGTCAAGACGCATGACTTTGAATAAGATCTTCAGAATATTTCTAGAATAGAAGGTACATATAAGTTGGGTGATGATGTTACATATTTTGTTATAGGGATTGGAATTTTATCTTTTCACATACCTTCAAGTTATGTTTTTAACTTCATAATGTCTTTTATGTTCTTGGATTAACTAAGATTCTACCTTTGATTTTAACCATAATATATTTTAATCTGTATGGTTGAGTTTGATGATCAAAAGGGTTATCATAAAAAATTCTAGCCAAAATCCTGGAAGTGTTGGTGAAAGGTATTCAAGAGGAAGATCTTTATAAGTTGATTGCTGATTTGATCAAACAAGAAGCCTTGATAGTGTCAAATTTTTGTGAATTTGGCATAATAGATTTGGCCACTTGCACTATGAAGTTCTACCTCCTTTGAAGGATATGATGTATGGATTGCCTAGCTTTGAGGTAGAGAAGATTAGAGCATGCGAGTGTTGTCTGTTTAATTATATAATTGCACCTTACTGTATTAAGTTTACTTAGATAATATATTTTTATTACTTGGGTAAGACAGGATAACTGAGTACTTGTTAATTTTTTCTTTCATGGGATTTTTTTTTTTTTTTTCCTTATCTGCTCATATTTGAAACTTAGTTCAAGCAATCCCTTTTTCTTGGGTTTACTGCCCTTGCTTCCTCCTTGTCGGATTTGGAATCTCGAGGCTATCTATATTGCTCTTTGTGTCCATTGAATAAGCAATTCTAATAGTAGTTTCATCTATTTAATATTCAAATTTTTGTTTGTGATTAGCTATTAGACATTTGGTCTTGGGTGGAATTCTTGTTTATGCGAAATTCCAATATTGTATCAGAGCCATGATGCCCTAAAGTAATCCCTTTTCAGGTTTTTTGAGGGTAATTATATTAGATTCTTAGGGGCTTTCTCTTTGTGATTTTTAATGCAATTGAACTTTGGAGCTTAATGGCACAAATTTGAGCTCAAGAAGCTTTTTTGCAAATAAGGGCTTGAGTGTTGGTTCTGCCATGCAATTTGTTTTTAGAGCACTTTTAGACCAAATCGACCATGTTACTGAATCCAAAAGGCTCAAAACCTCCATTTTCATATGATGTTTGCCTAGGCTTGGTGTTGGGAGAGTTTGAGGCAGTTTTTTTAATGCTATATGTTGTACATATTTGGAGGTGAGGCTTGCAGTGGTGGCTACGTGCTGATTGCATATCCTACACAGCCTGCTAGGGCTTAGCTGCTAGGCTTAAAACCTCCATTTTCATATGATGTTTGCCTAGGCTTGGTGTTGGGAGAGTTTGAGGCAGTTTTTTAATGCTATATGTTGTACATATCTGGATAAAAATGGGAGGCTTGCAGTGGTGGCTACGTGCAGATTGCATATCCTACACAGCCTGCTATGGCTTAGCTGCTAGTGGCTTCACCCAAGTGTAGCATCCTACCTCTACCATGGGTAGCCAACCCCAGTTGCGCCACCTTTCCTATAACGGCAGAGAATATTTGGGGAATATTTGCCTAAAACCCATGGTTTTCTTCGTACAATGATTTCTTGATGGGCTTTAGTGGTTGAAAAGGTGGTTTTCGATCACAGAGGCAATTTACCATCAAATAGAAGGCATTTTGCATCTTCTAGCATCATTTGGGATATGTTACACTTTCTCTCATCATTTAGGTTGCACCATTAGATGACGGAGGTTATGTTGGAGCAATGATGTGTGGCATTATCTCCAAGTACCAAGCTGACATGCATATTTAGTTGTAGTGGACTTCTCCATTTGGATATAGATGGTAGCTGAAATGCATTATCTAGTGAAAAGTGCACGATCATGTTTCTGTTGGTTCTATATTTTTTTGTGAATCTTTTTTTGCAGAAGACAGTGCAAGCATGTGGTAGCTATTGATATAACTTTCCCGAGTGATTTCAACAAATTATCGAAATGCCCTCAATAGTGTAGCTTAGAAAAAATTTCCGAAGACTATACAGTGACCTCCATGTACTGAAAATGTTTCTACATGAATGAGTTAAAACTAAAAGAAGAAAAAATAGGTTTGCTTAAGATTGTTATGTGATTTGTTTGTACACAAAATAGGGCAAAGGAAATATTGATTTGTTGTTCACTTAAAAATTCCAACCACGGTAGAAGTAAGAACAGGTATTAAGAAAAAAGTTTACATGGATGTCCAAATGGAAAAATCTACACTGATAATTAATGCTAAATGATTAACACAACAAAATTAGAACTGATTGAGGTCTAAACATGAGAATGTCTAAGCTTTAATGGAGAACATGGCATTGTTACAAGTCACCAGACACAAACTTAAAAATCCAGTGTGCTAATAAGAAGTTTTAAGTTGTAATGGAGAACATGGTATTATTGCGAGTCATTGGTTGCTTACAAATCCAGGGATGATAATTAAGAATTTTACCTAGACTTCTTACTGATTTATGTGTACAAGTTAATGCTAGGCTAAATATCAAAGATATTAAGATGAAGGCATACTTTCTAGTGTCTGTCTCTTATCCCGACTAAATCTAATTAGAAATGGGTTGCATGTAAATGGAGACCAAAAATATTTGGCAATAGAACACATGCCATGCTTTTTTATGTTGGCTAACAGATTGGAAGCAAATATCAGAATTTCCAGTGGAAAGCCAATTTACTTGAATATTGTTAGTTACCATGTTAGGCTTTAGTGCACCTCTATGTGCATACATTTCGAATTAAATAAATATATGCAATAAGGATTCCACAAGTGAGACTTGAGACTAGAAGACAACGAGGCATACTTAGCATGTCTAGGACTTAATAGTGCGACCTTGCAATAAATAACCTTAAAATTAAATATTATAAAACAACATATAAAAAGAATGGCAAATAGGAAATCTTTTTTATATATATTTTTCTTTGTTTACAGCTTTCTATGGTACTCCTTAGTTATGAGTAATTTAGTATTGCTTAGAAATACCAGTTGGTTTTATGAAGTTGCTTAACTTCATAAATATTTAATTGGGACATAAATATGTAAGATATGACAAGTATTTGCATAAACAACAATCTTTCTATGATATAAGTATAGAGAATAAAGGTGCGGTGATCACCATATTTGTTCTGCAATGGATTTTGTGCTTGAAGAAAATCAGGATATAGAATTTTAAAAGGAGTATTTTGTACATCTCTATTTATTCTGTCACTTACATCATTGATGTGCTATAAGCATTTTAAATTTTATTACACACTTTTCCCTCAAGTACCAAACATTGGTATGTGTAACACCCAGTCAAGTTTAAGAATATGGACTCATTCTTTTCAGAGTAATAATTTACTGATTCTTTGACTTTATTTTTTTGCAGGCTGCTGGTGCACTTTCCATTAAAATAGGTGAGACTCTTTATAATTTAGCATATTAAATTAATATATTTGTAAGCTGTTAAATCATACATATAGATGGCACAACAAAAAGATGACTCATGTATTCATATTTCCTTTCTAGCTACGGTGTCTTCAAGGTTGGAGAGAATAATTCACTGCATATATTTTGACATTGCGGCTCAATTTCATATTGTTTCCTTTACTCTGAGGCATTCATAACCTTGCTATGGGAATCATATGTTATAAAGGTAGTTAAGCATTTGAAGAGACTGCTTGTGTATTCTTATTTCCTTTTTAGCTATGGTGTCTTCAATGTTGTAGAGAATAACAATAATTCACTGCATTTATTTTGACATTGCAGCTCAATTTTATATTGTTTCCTTTGCTATGAGGCATGTCATAACCTTGCTATGAAAATCATATATTTTAAATTGTAGTTAAGCTTTTGAAGAGACTGCTTGAAGGAGCATAAAATGCATCCTGTGTCTATAAAGATAAAATACCTACAAGCTTATTAGAGCCAAAAAGAGCTTGTAATAATGGCCATAACATGAAATAGGAAATAAAAGATTGTTGAGTTTATCTTGGAATCATTTGCAGGCTGATAACCCTAATCTACCACGCATACAGTTATTATCAATTTATCATATGGTATTCTTTTGGGCAGTAATAATTGACTTTTTATTTCGAGCCTCTATCATTTAAATATTTATCTGCATATGTTTGCTTGCCACCTCTCTGACATCATATTAACAGTGTCATGCATATAACCAATTCTATTTTTATTTTTAATTAGTAGACAATAAATGCATTGAAAACAATCTACATTTATAAAATAAATATTTTCTCTAAGGCGAAGACAAGATTTGACTGTGTTAAAGATTTGCATGAGCATGTAACATGTCTCCTAGGGAGATGAACATGGCTCTTCAATAGGAAGGCTTTGATGATTTACCAATTGATGTCATTTCATTTGGCACACATACCTGTTGCATAATAAGGGAAATTGGTAATGCAAAAGTAAAACATAATAGAATCTAAGGTACAGGGGGGTGCATGTTATAAATTAATTTAGAAAAGATATCATTAGGAAAAACGAATATTAAATATTGTGTTGACTTTTGATCTTAATATTTTGAATTTTCATTTAAAGTTAATAGGATGCATGTGAGGATGGGAAGGGTATGAGGTTTTTTGGTAAGGCATTTATGGCCTTTACAAAATTTGGGATTGTTATACAACATTAAGCAGAAAATACAACACTTGAGTCATGTGTTTGTTTGTTTATCTATTATGATGAAATCTACATTTCTTAGTGAAAACCATCCTATATAAATCTATATTAGAGATTATATGTTTTATGTGTTTGTTGTTATAATCTCTCATTACATTGAAATTAGCAAGAAGTTATATTTATTGTTGAAAGGTTGCATATTGAATTTTGTAATTTATGAACTTATTAATACGAGTCATCAGCTGTTAAATATCATTTCATGTCCCAGGGATATTGTAATTAAAGTACTGAAACTCTACTGTGGGTAAATGTGCTGCCATGAGTTGAGTGCTATAAATCAACTGATAATGGAAAATCAAAAAGTTTTGAGTTATAAAGTTGAACAGAATTATAGAACTGTGAAATTAAAGGTCATGGTTTTTGTGACAGATATTTTAGTGCATGAAAAAAGCTGGTGGAGGATCTTTGAGTAATTATATTCCCGCAGTAGAACAAATTTAATGGAAATTAATTTATGTTTCTCCAATGTTTCTCATGTCATATTTTTGTGATGTTTCATCTGAGCAAGTGGATTTTGTTTTAATAAGATCGCTGACTCTGATCAATTTGATAACATCTTCAAAATCCTGACGTGGTATTAAAGCTTCACTGGTACTTCTGCCTGCATTATTCTATTTACTTCCTGACGTGATGAATGAAAAGGAAAGTTGAAGATGTGACTCTGATTATTGGTTGAAGAAGTGTTTGTGGTTTATTTAACAATGAAGCTTGCTGAGATTCATCAGCAATCAGCTTTGGTCACTGCTAATTTTATCATGACAAAATCTATATATAAGATAACTACTATTTCTTTGAGAAAACCAGTCTATCAAATCTATGTTGGAGATTACATGTTTTATATGTTTGTTGTGTTTATTTCTCATCATGTTGAAATTAGTAAAGAAGTTATGTTTATTATTAAAAAGTTGCATTGTGAAATTTGTAATTTATGAATTTATTAATATCAGACATAAGCTGTTAAATATCATGTTCAAGTAGATTGTAATCAAGACACCGAAATTGTACAGTGGGTAAATGTGCTGTCTTCAGCCGAGTGTTAGAAATAACAGTGCTAATGGAAGATCAAAAATCTGTGTTATAAAGTTAAACAGTATTATGTGAATGTGGAAGAGTGTAAAATTAAAGGTCATGGATTTTTGTGAAAGATATTGTATTGTATTTGAAACAGCCAGTCGAGAATCTTTGAGTAATCATATTCCTGCAGCAGAACAAATTTAATGGAAAATGATTTATATTTTTCCAATGTTTTTCAGGACATATTTTGCTGATGGCTCATCTAAACAAGCTAATTTCATATTAACAAAGATTTTTGACCGTGATTAATTTGATACTACCTCTAAAATACTTACATGGTGTTAAAGCTTCATTGATACTTCTGCCTGCATTATTCTATCTAGTTTGTAAGGTGATGAATGATAAGGAAAGTTGAAGATGTGACTCTGATTATTGCTTGAAGAAGTGTTTGCTGTTTATTTAACATCACAAAGCTTGCTTAGATCCATCTGCAATCAGCTTTGGCTATGGCTATGTCTTGCTTCCTCAATTTTGAAGCCATTGCAACCCTATAGAAGATTGTGTAAAAAGGATGACAATTAATGGAGAGCCAAAGATGTTGTTACCAAGCTAAAGGGCTCAAAATGTTACTGAATATGATGGCTTGTAAATATTTAATAAAGTCTAGCAATCCAATGTGGTCATAATAATGTACTTGAGAATTGAAATACAAGACAAAGAATAACCTGTGCAAAGAATGAAGATGGTATTTGCAAACAAAAAGAAGGAAAAATTTGTTTCCTCCATGGGATGGATGTTGGATCCAGTTTACAAAGCAGTTGCGGCAATGTGGATCAGATTTGTTAACTTTTTATCATTAGGGCGAAGCTGAAATGACAAGAATGCAATGATCTTTTTGGGGTCTTGATAAGTGGTGAAACCAGGTGAGATGAACATAGGTGAATTTGTTTCAAACGGAAGGCTGAGTTGAAATAAAAGACATGTGAAGGTAAATTGAACTTTCCAGAAAGATATAGACAATGTGAGAATAATGATAACACGGAGAAAAAAATGAGTGGGGTTGGTTTGAAATTAATTATCAGTAACTCAAGCAGTAAATGACTGCAAATTAATGCAGTTTTCACTTGCGTGGTGAAGCTATGGTGTTGGTAAGTTTGGAATGAACTGATATGGTTGCATGGTGAATAAGTGTTGGTAAATTTAGAATAAGTTGATATATTAGACATGGGTTGGAAGAGGGATATGAAATTGGTAATGTATCAATTTATATTATGTGTTATTCTGAAGTCAAAATGATTCAGGCATATTCCAATCCAATTTTTTTTTGAAATAATAATTTAATTGCTCTCAGTTTATTGATATTTCATCATAAAAATATTTCAATCCTATTTGTAGCTTGCCTTTCTAATTATTTTGATGTAATGTTAATGGCAGAAAGTTAAGATTCCAGCAATTTTGTCCTTGTTTAAGGTAAATTTTTCCGGTTTTCAAAGGAGTTATAAGGTGCTTGTATGGTGATGGTGAATATGGTGCTTTTGGAGGAATTAACAAGCAATGTTCGTGAAATGAGTAAAAGATTTTTTTTAATATAGAAATGAATTCAAGATATAAGGATGTAGGATGCTATACATGTTGAGTAGTAGTAAGAGGTTGAGATGAGCGTGTTTTCTTTTGACAGCTGTCTTACTAAAGTATTTAAGCTATATAGACGAAATGCAAAAGCAATAGTTTTGAAACCAATCTACAAGGAAAATACCACTAGACATGCATTACTTTTAAATGCAGGTTCTATATAACGCAGTTGATCCTTGAATAAGAAGAATAAGACTATAAATGACAATTAACAATGTAACAACTTTTATTGACAATATATCACAAATAACAATCACCAGCAACATACATTTGTTAAAGAAACGATTTAGTAAATTTGATGGCAACATTTGACATTTCAACTTAACTGATATAACCAAATGATCAGCCTGCTATCATAGCATGGTTTAACTTTTTGCAGATGACAAGGTAGTTTAATAATCATCGCTACTCCATGTAAAATCAGACACAATGTTTCCACATTATTTTGTAAAGAGCATCAGCCAATGAAACACAGTTATTTAAGTATATTGCAAACTTAACTTATAATAAAAATAATGCTAATGGTATTAATAGCTGTACTATATGGAGCGTTTTGTCAAATAGGACATGTAGCATCAATCAATTATCTGATAACCATATAGAAGTGGTTAAGAATGCATCTAAGCTGATCAATCACAATCGCTGATAGTGATAAAGCTATGCATTCTAAGGATGAAAATGGAGGGCCAGACATATAAATAGGTGCTATAATTTATGCTTTTTGATACCATTAAAGAAAAAATTCTCACTTTTTGCAGACTGAATGCAGTTCTAGTAATGAGATATTTGATATTTTGCAATGAACATTGAAAACAATCTCTGGTCATTGTTAGAACCATGGCAATCCTTTTTAATTGCATACAATCTTTAAAATTAAATTAGTTGGCTACAATAAAACTATTGATCTACCATCCCTATAAATAGGAGTCACTCTTGCAAGCAACCTCAAGAATCATGACATCGATATATGCTTGTAATACATCACCGTTATCATCCAATCTCTCATCTTTAATCATGACATAAACCCAAGAATCATAACATATAACTAGGAGTCACACTTGCAAGCAACTTCAAGAATCATGATATCAATATATGCTTGAAATTCATCACCGTTATCGTACAATCCCTCAGTCTTCAATTCAACACGCTTGCAGTAATGAGATACTGGACATATTGCAATGAACATTGATGACAATCTCTGTTCATTGGCAGAGCAATGACAATCCTTGCTAATTGCATATAAATGATAAAACTTAATCAATTAATTGCTTATAAAAATGTATTGATCTACCATTACTATAAATAAGGTTCATTCTCTTACAAGCAAGTTCTAGAATCATGATGTCAATACATGCTAGGAATACATCACCATCATCATACAACCCCTTGTTCTTTAATTCAGTGCACTTGAATTGATCGTTCATTATTGCAGCATATCACCATTATTACAATTAGATGCCTCAAAAAATTATCTATTGCTTAAGCTTTCACCATAGAGAATTTAAAACAACATAGGATCTTTTTAATCTATACACCAATTTTATATTAATCACACACACTAGAGCAAACTAAGTCTATATGAGCAAAGAAACAAAAAATGTGTTATTTGTTAATGTTTAGAGCTTATGTTCAAAGTCAATATGCTCACAATGTGAGCAAAAGTGGGAAAGTAATCTTCACTTGATTGATTGCTACATTGGCCTTGATAGTACAAGTCTCCAAGAATGTTGGAGGCCCATAGTAGTTTGTGGGAGAATCAAAGAGATTACCTCACAATGATCTATTTATATGTGGGGGCATTTATATTAATCCAATCCTTAATTGTTGTTTCATTTAAGTGATAAAAAGTTAAATGTGCATAATTGGAATGAGAGTTTGTGATACAAGGATTACTTTATGCATTATAAACTATCAAGGAATTTTCTATCATTTTAGGTTTGTAAAATCATCAAGTAGATAGATTCCTAATCCCCTAGAAGTCCTTGAGTAATTTAAGACTTTATTGATAAACTTCAAACTATTTTTCTTGGAAGTGTTTGGGCTCTTCTAAAAACCCATCTTTACCCTTAATAAACAAGCATAGAAAATATCCTTTATACATTTGAATGTTATGCTTTGCAAAGTTAAACAAATAAAACTTCTATTTGAACTTCAAGATCATAGTACACACAAAATGACATACAAACATTAATATTTACAATATCTTCCACATGAGAAGTAAGTTAATTTGCAAAGAATATCAATTACTAAACACTATGGGATCAAAAGATACAAACAATTGGCAATTGAGGGGTTTATGCAAGGGATACATGAGGGCACATCTTGGGGCCTTTTCTACGTAGTGTTCTTGTACGTTTGAGTATGAATCAATGGCTAGGAGATGGCTTTGGTTAATCCCAAAGAATTAAAAAAATGGGAGAGCAATCTTGAAGTGCCTAACAAATTAAGCAACGTCTTAGGAATGTTTAGTTGGCTTTGAGACGACTAGGAATGCCAACCTCAAAAATCTAATTTCAAAAAATGCAAAAAAAGGAAAAAAAATATTGGCTTGTGATTAGTTATAGTACCATGTAAGCTTATTGAACAAACTATCAAAAAGTCATTGTGTTTGCTTTGTCGTAATTCCTTAGGGGTTGCATGACCAAAAAATTAAAAGTTAATGTTAATGCAGAAGTATCTCAGGGACTAAGTAATCCTCATTATCAACTAAAGGTAGTTTGATTTATATTTTGTTTGTAAACAATAATTTTAGGCTCATTTGGTGCAAATTTGTTTTTGGGTGTTTTTTTAAAGTATTTTGAAAAACATTTATCATGTAATTTGACGTGTCTTACTAGGTGTAATAATCACTTTAGTTAGTTATTAGTTAGTTATTAGGTGGTTTTAGGTAGTAAGTTAGAAGGTTTTATATAGCCATCGTATCATAATCTTTTGGTGTTATTGTTGAAGATTAACAACTAGTTTGTGGGTTTGATCCGTTGGCTTTTTGTTTTTCAATTTCATATTGGTATTAGAGCATTTTATTTGGGCCTCTTTGTTCGTCTTCCATTCACTTGTCTTTCCTTCTCCAAAGTGATGCTTAATGATGATGTAGTGAGGATTATGTTCAAAGTCAGTGTTATCCGTCCATCACTGTTGCATTTTGTCATTAGAAGACTAGTGTGAACTTTGTGCAAATCTGTTGGCTTCATCACCCATTTGCATTTGGTTCCTCTTCTTTCTCCATCTTGTTCCTTCATTTGGTTTCTCTCCCTTCTCTATTTAGTTTGGTTTTATCATTCATAACCATTTATTCTATTGGTATTTCTATCTTCTGTGAAGTCTCTATTCCAGACAAGCATCAAGCTTAGCGGGAGCTTCTCATGGAAAATATTATAGAAATTGCAAGTTTATGAGGCCTTGGTCCATTGTGATAGCCCTTGTTTGAACTATTAAGGAAATTGATGAAGGTGAGACCGAAATTTCGAAGGATTGAATGCCAAAGGCATTATAAGGTTATGAAGAGAATAAAAGTTTCAGTGATATGATCGGTGACAAATATCACCAATATTTATAGTTAAAACCATTGCCAGAATAAAAGTCATGAATGCTTGTGTGATCTTTTGCTTGCCACAATCACAACTGAGGTTCTTTAGTTCTCTCCTCTTTACCGGAGATGAGATGATTATCTCTTCAACTTGACAACAAGCATTTTTTTTGATTGTATCAATAAGCCAAATGATGTGGTAGCATGATTAGATAATGGAACATGGGGAGTGACATTCATAATTTTAGGTTATGGGAAACAAATTGGAGACTCATAGATCAAAGAAACTGTTCAAGTCATTTAAAGCTTATAATGGTCGCAATGATGGCTTCACCTAATAAATAGAGAAAAAGATCGTTTTCATTATTGGTTGACATCACTCATAGTGGCCGTGTCAAACTCTTGTTTGAGTTGTATATTCTTTTTTGAGACTTTGAAGTACTTGATTTGGTCACCATTCAAGATGTAACAAAATGCCATTAGTGTAGGTGCCACATGAACTTTCACATGCATGAGGTAGAAGGCAAGTGATAAAGATTACAAAGTTCTATGCGACTGCTGACATGATGTTGGCCGAGGATGTCCATGTGAAGGTGTAGATGTGTTTGGATGTTGAATGGTTGGAGTAGAAGATTTCATTATACATGCAACATTATTGGAAGCCATGTGCATTTAGAAATGATTCACACCAAATGCTCAAACGTTGCAAATTATTGCCATGAACAATTTATATACACTAGGAAGAAACTATTGGCAAGTAATTGTATTGTAATCTTTTGATGTTCAAAATGAAAGATTGGATTCTCCTTGGTGGAGGAGGTTATAATCTTGATGTTGTCCTCATTCTTTGAAGGTGGCTTTTCAATCTAGTGGTGGATAGTTACACATTGTCTACCCTTTTGTGGTTTGATTTTGGTGTCCCAATTAAAGGAAAAGCTTACAAATAACACTTGAAGATTGAAGGGGGAGGTTAGCTTGTTGAGAGAGGTTTGGCAAGACCACAAGGAACCTCAATTGAGAAGATTGAGGAGTACTCATTATGTGTTTGCTAGTGTTAGATTTGAACAGTTGCTTGTATGCACATTGATTTTGTAGGTTAAAATTGTTGAGTTTGCAATAGGAAAATTTGGGCTGGATAATAGTATTATGTTCCTTTAGAGGTCCTATTATGTGTGTATCAAGGAAAGTTATTTTAAATTATATAGAGGTTGCATGTAGTATCTTGGGTTGGGAGTTATTGTTTAAAGTCTTTAGTCCATGTATTGAAAACTTTGCTGAAAATACAATAGACTCAATGCGGTTTGTGAGTCTCTTTGCAAAACATGTCTTGTCAACGTGATTCACATATCAAGTACTTGGCAAAAAAATGACATTTTTCACTTGAACTCAATAGAAACTCAGCTTTTCACTCGTGCACTCTGGGCACGAACTTGTCTACCAAATAGTGCAAAAACCAGCATGTGTTTTTGCAAATCTGCATTTTGTTTGTCCTTTGATTGCAACCCATGAGTTGAGTTATTTTGTAGTTAGGCAACAAAATTCCTCAAAGAAGGGTTAGGAAGTTCAAATGTTTGAAAAGATTCAAGAATGATGATGTTCCTATCTTCAAGCATGTAGCCCTCATCACTTAGACCAGTTAAGATTCTAGTTTCATCGTTAATTCTTTGAAAAATTAATATTGGTTAGAAATAGTGAGAACTTGGTGTTGGAAAAAAGTTGAAAATATATTGATAAATAATGAAAGATGGTGTACGCCATGAAGATTTGTGTGGTCTCAAATGCCTTAATTTTGTCTTGGTGGTGGGGGCATTGCCACTTAACCCCTATTTGCCTTTGTCTCCTATTCACACCCAAATCTAGGCCCTTGCTCCACCGGTTTTAGACTATGGAACTTTGTAATATATTGATTTGACTCTTGAGGGTCATATGACATTTATCTTTGAATAATGACATATTGATGATCATAACAAACTTATGTGTTCTCTAAATGCAATGTTTTCTATTTTTTTGTGGGATCATGCCTTTTTTTGCCAAATTTTGTCAAGTATTTTTTTGGCCCTAAGTTTGAGTCAATGCGGTTTGTGTGTCTCTTTGCAAAACATGTCTTGTCAATGTGACTCACATATCAAGTCCTTGGCAAAAAAATGTGATTTTTCACTTGAACTCAATAGAAACTCAGCTTTTCACTCCTGCACTCTGGGCACAAACTTGTCTACCAAGTAGTGCAAAAACCAGCATGTTGCAAATCTGCATTTTGTTTGTCCTTTGATTGCAACCATGAGTTGAGTTATTTTGTAGTTAGGCAACAAAATTCCTCATAGACTTAATGCGGTTTGTGAGTCTCTTTGCAAAACATGTCTTGTCCACGTGACTCACATATCAAGTACTTGGCAAAAAAATGTGATTTTTCACTTGAACTCAATAGAAACTCAGCTTCACTCGTGCACTCTTGGCACAAACTTGTCTACCAAATAGTGCAAAAACCAGCATGTGTTTTTGCGAATCTGCATTTTGTTTGTCCTTTGATTGCAACCATGAGTTGAGTTATTTTGTAGTTAGGCAACAAAATTCCTCAAAGAAGGGTTAGGAAGTTCAAATGTTTGAAAAGATTCAAGAATGATGATGTTCCTATCTTCAGCCATGTATCCCTCATCACTTAGACAGGTTAAGATTCTAGTTTCATTGTTAATTCTTTGAAAAATTAATATTGGTTAGAAATAGTGAGAACTTGGTGTTGGAAAAAAGTTGAAAATATATTGATAAATAATGAAAGATGGTGTATGCCATGAAGATTTGTGTGGTCTCAAATGCCTTAATTTTGTCTTGGTGGTGGGGCTTTGCCACTTAATCCCTATTTGCCTTTGTCTCCTATTCACACCCAAATCTAGGCCCTTGCTCCACCGGTTTTAGACTATGGAACTTTGTAATTTATTGATTTAAGGGTCATATGTCATGTAATCTTTGAATAATGACAAATTGATGATCATAACAAACTTATGTGTTCTCTAAATGCAGTAGTTTCTACTTTTTTTGTGGGATCATGCCTTTTTTTGCCAAATTTTGTCAAGTATTTTTTTGGCCCTAAGTTTGAGTCAAATGTTTGGGTTGCTGAGTTTGTGCTGAGACTGATAATTTTTTTGTAGAAAAATGTAATTCATCTACAAATTCAAATTAAATTTGTACTTAAAGGGTTAGCTTCTATATTTGAAAGTTGAATCATTTAAAATAGATAATTTGCATGCATGAAAACCTGTGTTAATGAATGAAAATGGTCTTGTTGGGAAACAACATAGGGCTCCCTTTCTTGTTGTTGATGAATGAGTGCATAGTCTTCTTGATTTGGTGCATATTGATTTGTGCAGACTAATGATTTCTACTCAATAATTTTTGTTGCTTCAAAATTTTTGTGGGTGAATGTGGATATGTTGCTCGACTCAGAGATCAAACATTTGCAAATTTCAAGGAGTTTGGAGCCCTAGTTGAATTGGTCAATCGGTTGCCCTCTCAAATCCATCTACTTTGATTGAGGGTTAATTTGCAATAATGAGTTTCTCGAATTCCAAAAAGACATGGGATTAAAGGTGACATATCATCTGATCACTTCTTTTATACCTAAAAAATTGTGTTGTACAGTGATATAACTGTATCATCTTGGATTGGTGTGTAGGGTAGTGAAGGATTTAGATCCCATTGTTACATTTTGAGTAGTAGTGGTTTTCAAGATAGTGTATTTACTAAATAGAGTACCCACAAAAGTGCTCGATGGCATCACTTCTAAACAAGATTGGATTGGTAATAAGTCCTTCATTTAACATTTCCAGGTGTTTGGCTCTATAATATTCACACACATCCAGAAGGTTTAAGGAAAGAAGTTGGATGAAATGTTCTTGAAGTGTATCTTTCTTGGATGCATTTTGTAGTCAAAGAGATACCACTAACTAATCTTGTCATGAAGAGACTTTACATTGGCAAAGATGTAGTCTTTAATGAGGAAAGCAAGCGCAACACAGTTTCCTCACCATCTATTGCCCCAAATCACATACCAAAAATATTTGAGAGTGAAGAAGAAGAATTTGACGATAATGTACATGTAGGAGGAGGACACTCAAATGTTGTTTATTGATATTTTGATTTTATAATTGCAAGATGAACAACTAAATAAAGAAAGTCTAAATGTTAATGAATGAATTATGTTGCTGTTTTGAATTTGCTTTTTAAAAATTTAGAGTGTTACAAGTTGCAAGGAACGGGGAAAATTGAATTATGGTTGCTTGTAGTTTGAGATTTCTGTATCCGTTGTCCAATGCAAGATGAAGGGCCACCTAAATCCCCCTCCATCCCTTCCATCCCTTTAGCACTTACAACAACTGCCAATGCCTCAGCTGTCCGCTTTTTCATTGTCTTTTTTCTGGTCATAAGATGGAGAGTCTTAACCTCTTGCTCAACTTCCTTGTCCATCGCATTGCATATTGCAATATTTCAGCCATTGATCTTTGCAAGGTAAAATTTGAATCAATTGATATCTCCTCTCATAC
Organism: Thuja plicata; assembly: GCA_018584345.1. Taxonomy (NCBI): domain Eukaryota; kingdom Viridiplantae; phylum Streptophyta; class Pinopsida; order Cupressales; family Cupressaceae; genus Thuja; species Thuja plicata. The sequence goes on from MU226302.1 coordinate 5,916,222, forward strand.
GCAATCTACAATAGTATATCACTATTGTGCCATGTTTCCAAGTAGGGTCCCTAGTTTGCTGCAACTTTTGTTGCTTGTGGCTGCCATTTTGTTTTTGGAAAAATGAAATGTAACTATAGCAAAACAGAAATATTTAAACAAACAGACAAAACAACTAGAAAAACTTAAAAAGCTAATTAATAATTAGAAAAAAATGTAAAGCCCAACTTGTTAGAATGAAGTCCTAAAACAAACGAACAAAAAAAATTCAGTCACATGCCTGTCAAATGCAGCTGATAAGTTTCACTTAACACGATCAATACTCTGAGTTTCATGCAAACAAATATTCAATGTTTGAGTGTTTTTCATGGGTGGACTGATGTTTTTCTGCCTGGTAAGTTTATCTTTTTTCTCATGGATGCATGAGTTATTAGATGATGTTTTGAGCAAGTTACTTGTAGACTGATTTGCCTCACAAGTACTTGCTTGACATTTTCGACTATTTCTTGGCCACCTCTTACTGTTTTAAATATATGTGTTTTTAGCAGTCACTAGTTGAAAGTTTTCATGTTGCCCACTATTTTTAAAATGCTATTACTAATTTTTTTTATACTGTAATGGAAATTTTAGCAAAAGATTGGATTTTTGAACATAGTGGTTGTTCATCTGACAGTTTGGTCTACATACTTTTGTATCAATACTAGTTGAAACTTTAGAGTTTTCATTTTATGCTTGTGGTTTTGCTTTTTGTATCTGTAGTTTGGCAAGGATGTAATTTCCATTTCTTGCACCTATTCAAAAAACAACACAAAAAGCAAAAAAAAAATGCTTTAATGAAAATAACGAAAAAACAAAAAAGTGGAAAAAAGTCCTCTTTTTTTTCCTAAAACTGCTCTCAAAAGTTGTAAGAGGAAGACTGGGTGTTTCATTTGTTATGCTGAAGTTGATATCTAATGTTATTTTATTAGAATGATTTTGGAGTTTATGTTTTGACTGATTGAGGACAATACCCCTTTCGGATTGCTAGTTTCGGTGGTGAAAAATTAACCCTAGCTCTCATAGTTGTAGGTTTTTCAGTTATAGGTTTTTAAGTGTTCTTGAAGCTTTCAAGAAGATTTTGGTTTGGAGTGATGAAGCACTTTGCAGTTTTTTGACGTGGGTTTGATAAAGGGTACTCCTCTTACTCACCCAAAACACACAACACAACAGAGAAATAAACAAAAAATTGCAAGAACATAAACACTTGCTTTCTATTATCTTCAACAAAATGACATTACAATATTCTGGAAAATAACTTGCTACAGCTTACATGGGCCTTCTTATTACAATAATTTGCAAGATAGAGCCACAATCTACACTTTTGGAATTGTGTCCCGTAATCCTCATATTCACATTTTTTTGAATCTGGCGGATCCACTCCGCCATATCTATAGCTCCATCTTTTGGCGCCTAGTGGTTCATTAGTTTAATTTTCCACCCAAGTGAATTATTAAAAAAAAAACCGAAACTTGAGTTTTGATGACAACTTCCGAAAGCCATAACTTTTGACTTGTGCATCCAATTTGCTATTATAACATATTGTTGGAAAGCTAACGAAGAGATCGACAATGACAAATGCAACAAAGATCTATTTGTTGGGATATTGAACCTTTCTAGGGCCGCCAAGGTCTTCAATTTTGAGTTTTAAGCTTCATTGGAGAAATTGCTCGGGATGAAAACTTTGATATCTTTCAAACCATACAGGATATTGAGATGATTCTTTCACCAATCATTTTATTTTTCAATTTCACTCCTTGGGACCAATTTTCATGTCCATACGACCTCAAATAAGCATAAGTCATGAAAATAGCACAACTATTTTTGGCAGTTTTTAGCTTCTATACGTCTTATATAGTGCAACTATCATAATGGGCTCCAAGAAAACTAAAGAAAAACCCCAAAACAAAAGAGAAGTACAATATTTCTTTTTGGGTGATGCAAGATTGCTCCTACACCTTGGATGCTCCTGCATCAGGCACCCGGGGTAATTTGAGAAGTGATCTTGTCACATCTCAAGTGTTTAGAGGAAAACCAAGGCAGTCAACCTCTATTTTGATAGCCATGATGAATCTTCAACATGTCATCCTTTCCATTTAATCAGCTACTCTTCATATTGCCCATTTCTTGTGCTTCTACCCACATGACTATCCAAGATATCCTCTATCTCCTCTTCAACTGAAATAGGTGTTGGAATATTCCACTGTGCTTTTGCTATTTCATCTTCAATACTTTCTTCATGATACTTTGTCAAATCTAAAATATAAAAAACATGTGGAATACTAAGTTCAATTGGCAATTGTACTTCATAAGCATTTCTTGAATCATGCTTCTTTAGGATTTTGCATGGCTCCAATTTCTTCATCTTCAACTTATTATATGTTCCCATTGAGAATCTCTCCTTGCTCAAATGAACCATGATTTCATCTCCAATTTGAAATTCCTTATATCTCCTTTTCTGATTTGCCTTAGCCTTGTATTGAATAGTCATCTTATTAATATGCTTTTTTACCTCTTCATGCAAACTCTTCAAGTGTTCTACAAAATCTTCAACTTCGACACTACTCTTTTCTCCTTTGCCCAACTTCCTTAACTTTGAAGCATTTCTAGGACTACTTCCATATACAATTTGGAATGGCGATTTACGAGTGCTTCTATTAACAAAATTATTGTATGTTAATTCCGCTTGTGGTAGAATTATATTCCAACTCTTGGGTTTATCTTCTACTAAGCATCTCAACATGTTCCCTAAACTCCTATTCACCACTTTTGTTTGCCATCAGTTTGCGGATGGTGCACTGAATTGAACTTCAAATTTGTCAACTTTTCCACAATGTCCTCTAAAAGTACTCATCAAAGTGTCTCGATCTGAAACTATGCTCTTTGGTAGACCATGTAGTTTCACCACTTCTCTAAAAAACAACTCTGCCACATGAACATCATTAGTCCTCTTACAAGGAATAAAATTTGCCATCTTTGAAAACTTGTTTACCACCACAAAAATGGATTCATGTCCTCTTTGAGTCCCTAGTAAACCAAGAGCCAAGTCCATGCTAATATCCTCCTATAACCCTGTATTTTGCTCGGTTCCTTTTGCCATCTGACATATTCTACAACTCTGCACAAAGTTCTTGACATCTTGCTGCAATTGTGGCCAATAATAATGCTCATTAACTAGAGCAATGGTCTTATCTTGACCGAAGTGTCCAACCAATCCCCCACTATGCTTCTCTTTGATTAGGTTCTCCCTCATGGAACTCTTTGGAATGCACAATTGGCTTCCTTTGAATAACATCCCATCTTGGATTATAAAATCCAACCACTAGGTATTGTCTAAAGTAACATGTTCTATGCAAGCTCTCCAAGCCTCACCAAAATTAGGATCCTCTGGATACAAACTCTTGAGTTCATAGAACCCAACAATCTCGGTTTGCATCTCTGTTGACAAATTCTACCTCCTACTTAGGGCATCTGCAACTCTGTTAGACTTTCCAGGCTCGTGCTCAAAATAAAAGTGTAACTCCGAAAAAACTCAACCTATTTTAAATGCCTTTTATTCAACATTCCTTGACTATTCAAATGCTGTAAAGCTTGATGATTAATTATAAAACAAAATCTTAAAGAAAAATATAATGTCTCCTTTTCCTAATGCTTGAATTATAACATAAAACTCCTGATCATAAACAAAATATTTTATTTTGGCATCATTCAACTTCTTGCTAAAATAAGCAATGGGTTTCCCTTCTTGATTCAAAACAACTCCAGTGGCACTACTACTAGCATCACAGTCTACTTGAAATACCTTATTAAAATTTGGAAGTGCCAAAACAAGTTGCTCTGTAACTTTTCTTTTCAACAAATCAAAACTCTTTGCTGCTCCCGCAGTCCACTTAAACTCTTTTTGATCACATCTCATTGTTTCAATTAGGGGATCCACAGATACTACTAAAGTTTTTGATAAACATTCTTTAAAAACTAGTCAAACCTTGAAAGGATCTCACCTCGGTTTCACTCCTTGGAGTAGGCCATTTAAGGATAGCCTTTACTTTCTCCGGGTCCATTTTAAGATCATTTGCTGAGATAACAAATCTCATGTACACTAACTCCTTCACAAAATTGCACTTCTTTAGGTTAATTAATAACTTTTCTTCTCTTCACTTCTCAAAGACCCTACGAATATGCATAATATGCTCTTCCAATGTCTTACCGAAGATCAAAATATCATCCAAGTAAACAATAACAAACTCAAAAATTCTTTCAATACCTCTTTCACAAGTTGTATGAATGTGCTCGGTGCATTGGTTAGCCCAAAAGGCATAACTAACCACTCATACAAGCCCTCCTTTGTTTTGAAGGCTATTTTCCATTCATCGCCTTCTCTAATCTAGATTTGGTGATATCCACTCGTTAGATCTATCTTTGTCAAGTACTCAACTCCACTCAAATAATCCATAATGTCATCCATCCTTGGCAAGGAAAACCTATACTTGATAGTAATAGTATTGATAGCCTGAGAGTTTGTACACATCCTCCATTCTCCATTTTCCTTTGGTGCTAGTACGACTGGTACTGCACATGGACTCATTTTCTCTCGAATCAACCCTTTCTGCAACAATTCTAGCACTTGTCTGTTCAACTCTTAACTCTTTGCTGGAGTCATTATATGGGCTGCCTTATTCAACAAACTAGCTCCAAGAATCAAGTCTATTTGATGACTAATCTTTCTCACCGGTATCAACTCATCCAACAAATTTGCAACTTCCACAAGTACATCTTCTATTTCTTCTTTATCAACTTTGGGATTAAAGCAAAACACATGCTCATGCTTCATGCCTTCCAGAAGCTTCATTCCATCAATTGAACATATTCTTGCATTGCTGCATACCTTTTCCTCTATTTTCTTCAATGGCTTTAGCTTGTGTCAAAGTTCGTCCTTTGTCAAAGAATAGGTATTTGCATACCGATCATGTACTGCATGATGATCAAATTGCCATGGTCTCCCTAAAACCATATGATAATCATCCATAGGCATAATATCACATAGTACCTCATCATGATAGTTTCCAATTTTGCTTTACTAGACATTGTTCGTTGACCAAAGCCTCGTGGTCCTTATGCAACCAAGCAATCTGGTAGGGATTCGTATGCCTCCCCTCAAACTTCAATATACTAACCATTTGTTCGGAGACAAGGTTATTAGTACTACCACCATCTATTATAACATTGCAAACTTTACCATTACAATTACATCTTGTGGGAAAAAGATTCTTCCTTTGGGCTGGTTCTTTCTCATCATTTAGCAAGGCTCTTCTAGTAACAAGAACCTCTCCTCTCTCCGCATCTTCAGAATGTGAAGGCTCAACATCTCATCTATGTGTGCTACTCATGCATTACCCTTAGGTCTTCTATTTGTCCTCCCTTTATGTTAGGACACTCATAGGCTCTATGTCCTTACCCACACTAGAAACATGTTCAATGAAAGCTTTCTCTTCTTGGTCCTCATCGTCTTCCTCTTAGATCTCCATTATTATGATCACGAGGACGATATTAATTTTTTGCCCTCTAATTCTCATGGCTACTAGAGTCATCATTCTTCTTTTGGTCTTCATTTTGGTCTCCATAAGACCATCCACTAGTCTTTCCACCACAACCTCTTCCATTTAGCTTGCTCTCAAACCTTCTATTTAGCTTCTCTTCTACCTTTAAAGCAAATTGACATACATCTTTAATGGTAGACATTCTTACCAAATTCTTCTTGAATACTTAGCTTCAACCCATTTATGTAACGGGTAACCTTCTCCTTGTTGGCTTCAAAATAGTCTGTTTTGATCAAGACTCGATAAAACTCTTCTGTATACTCCTTGACAGATTTTCCTGCTTGCTTCAACCCTTGCATTTTCTTCAGCAAATCAAGCTCATAGTCAACAAGAAGGAATTCTCTTCAATTTGCCCACAATCTGATCCCATCTTGTTATCTTCTCCTTCCCTCTTCTATATCTCTCTAACTAAACTTCTTTCCACCAAATTTTAGGACCTTTCAGTTTGGTCTTTGCAAACTTGAGCCACTCAGGATCTTCTGCTTATTCATACTCAAAATACTCTTCCATATCATTGATCCAATCGAACAACTCTTTTGGATGAAGATTTTCAAAAAATGTGGAAACTTCAATCTTTGGCCTCTTTCCAATCTTGGAAATGGCCCTAAAAAACTTACTCTCGCAAGGATTTCTGGTAGTTTCTTGCTCCTCTTCAAAATGCCCTTCTGTAGATTCATCATCATTTTCATCTATTGCCCTAATATTAGCTCCTCTTGTAGTGCTTGCACTTGTCTGTGGAGGGCTCTAAAACTCTCTTCTATCACACAAGCAATTCTTCCACCACAGTTCGTTCGTAGAGGCATTTTCCCTTATCTCTTAAACCCACAACCACAGTTTTGGTGCAAATTGCCTCATGTTTGGTGATCTGTTTACATTTGTAGGAACTTCTGCTCTGATACCACTTGGTGAAGGGTACTCTCCTTACTCACCCAAACACACACTACACAACAGAGAAATAAACAGAAAATGACAATAATAGAAACACTTGCTTTCTATTATCTTTAATGAAATGACATTACAACATTCTGGAAAATAATTTACTACAGGCACATGGGCCTTTGTGTTACAATAATATGCAAGACAGAGCCACAATCTACATTTCTAATAATTGCCTTAGAATGTTCTAAAAAGTGCAACTTTCCTCTTTTGGTCCCTAGCAGTTCATTAGTTCAATTTCTCGCCCAGGGGGATTTTTTTAATCAAAACTTGAGTGGCACAACTTCCAGAAGCTATAACTTTTGACTCCGGTGTTGGATTCGCTATTATAACATATTGTTTGAAAGCCCATGAAGAGATCTTCAAAGGCAAATGCATCTAAGATCTATTTGTCAGGATTTTGAATCTTTTTGGGGCCTCTAAGGCCTTCAATTTTGAGTTTTAAGCTTCATTGGAGAAATTGCTCGGGACGACAACTTTGATATCTTTCAAAACATACAGGATATGGAGATGATTCTTTCACCAATCATCTTATTTTTCAATTTCGCTCTTCGCGACCAGTTTTCATGTCCATAGGACCCCGAATGAGCAAAAGTCCTAAAAAGAGTGCGTGATTATTTTTGGCTATTTTTAGCTTCTATATGTCTTACATATTGCAGCTATCATATTGGGCTCCAAGAAAACTAAAAAAAATCCACGAAACAAAAGGAAAATACAATATTTTTTTCGGTGATGCAAGATTACTCTTACACCTTGGATCCTTTTGCATCAGGGTTTTTAGTATTTGACGTGTAGTGTGGTTTTCAGTTGTCTGGTGTTAAGTGTTTTTAGAGTGTTGGTGTGAGATTTCTGATTTCTGGAGGTGTGTTCAGTGTGTGGCTAAATTCATATTTTGCTCATATTTTCTGAAGGATGTCGTATTTGCTTCTAGGTATTGGTTTATACCTCTTTCCTAGTCTGGGCGATTCATTTTGAGAGGTTATTTGCAGCCATTGTTGAAGATTTGATTTCTCCTAAGGCAAATTGCCCCTCAAGGAGGACGTAGAAATCTACCCTATTCGGTGTTTTATATTGAGAAAAAATTCGGACTTTTTGGAGGTCTGAAATCTGTTCATTGTTGTGACTTTATGTTGAGGTATTTGCTGGAAGAAGTTTGAAAAACTGATTATTGGGGTTGTTTCACTTGCATGTGCTGCATGCTTTATGGTCTGATTTGAATGATAAGAAGTTCCGATTTTAGTTTCTTATCTTTGATATTGTTATTGAAGCTAACTCCATATTTGAAGGGTTTTAAGTTATCTTATACTAGTTTTCTGATTAAGTGGTGATGGTGTCAAACCCCCACTTAACTCAACAATTGCAATTTATATTTTATACTGGGAAAGAGGGTGAAGGCTCAGCCCCCTCTCATTTGTTACCAGCAAACAATCTATCTTCCTTCTATGATTTGTACTAACTGAGTGGCGATAGTTTCAAACCCTCTACTCTATATAGTTTATTGTTGTAAGCATTTCATTTGTTATTTTATGTATTTGCATGCATCAGAAGCTAACAATCAGCAGTCATTCTACTTTAGTTTCTATATTGTTTCATATATTTCAAAGAAAAAATCAGGGGTGGTTATTACAAAGGACAAGCTAGTTATTACTTTGGACTGTCATAATTAATCTATTAGAACCCATTTGTGCTCATCGTTTTTTTGCTGATTTTTTTTGTAAGATATGAGAGCAAGACCATGAAGAATGGTTATTACTTTTGTATATATTGGACTTAATGTTTCTAACGTTTCCTGACCCTAGCAAGAGAGAAATTGATTGCTTTTGTGATTATGTTTTCTCATTGAAGAAAGCTGCATAAATTTTGAATTACTTCACTTGGAATGGTCATTTGATCTCTTCACAATGTGTATAAAATGACACATCTGATTTTCAAATAGAATAATATTATGTTGCATTTATGGTATTTTCTCAGGTAGGAGACCAAGGGACCTATTGACTCCTAAAGCTATCAAATGTCTGCAAGGAGTTTTTGCGATTAAAGACACAATTACAAAGAGAGAAGCTCGAGAAATCAGTGCTCTTTGTGGTGCTACTATTACACAGGCATGTTTATCAAAACCTTGATACAATAATATATGAGCAGTGTATGCAAGTATAGTTTGCTAATTGTTTTCTCATCAGTTACAATTTTAAAATAAGTGCATCTTTGATGTTTAATATATTTTATATTCTGTTGTCGATATCAAGGCAGTTGCATTGCTAACTTATCCATGCCTGCACATGAGATACTTGCATGTATGTCTGTGCCCAGGAAACCTAAATTGATTTGGAGAACTAAGGAAGCAATAAAAGTAGAGAATTTGGATTGTTTCAAGAAAATTTAGATGGCATAAAAGAAAATATGTTATAGGGTGAAAGTGCAATCATACTTTTCCATGGCACAAGGGAAAAGATGTTGAGTGAAGTCACAATCATAATATCTGGTTAAAGCTGTAAATAGGCATTAGATTCTTTTTTTCAGTGTACCTGACAATGGCCATGTATACTACTGTCATAAGATAAACAAAATTTAGTAATACTTTAGTATAAGTATTAAATGTAGATATGTGCACATCTGTTGTTGTGGCTGCAGAACACAGTTTTTTTAATAGGATATGACATTTAATTGTTATTCTTTGTCTTCTGTAGAATTTTGATTTTCATGAAATTTTTCCTTGAATGGTCTTTTCTACTCTGGATATCTGGTCGAACAGTGAGCTCTTAGTCATAATTCTTCACCTAAGAGCTTTGAGATCTGACGACCATCCTTGCCTGATTCTGGCTGCTGCCAAAGAGGGATGGGAAGCCAGGTTTAGTGCATTTTCATTGTGGAAGCACCTAAGCAAATGTCATGCCAATGTTTATCATACATGTGTGTGTGAGCATATGTCTAGATAGTTTTCTATTTAGTATGAAAATGTGTAGGAATGATCCCATTAGAGGACTGATAGATTTTATGAACTACATGATTTTCTAAGAATTTTATGCGCAAGAATGAATCCAAGGCACTTGTATGCTAAATTCAATGTCAACTTGTATATTTTTATGTTGTAAAAAATCTGATCAGTAGTTTCATATTGCATTCCTTTGCTGCATTTAATCTTTCAGGACTTTAAAGCTATAGTTGATATATGCATCTTTACATTTTTTCGAGGATTTATTTGAAAGCGTGTGTACTTTCTGTTGGCTTTATCTTCTGATGATTTTTGTTTGTGTGGATTGTACATTCTTTGGTTATTATGTTTTTCTGTTCATTTTTTGATTTAGTCTGGTCTACTTATATTCAGCTGATGGGAATTTTGTATTCATTCTTCTATGCCTCTCTATCAACTGTACATTTGTATGGTCCAAATGTTCAATGATATTAATTTTTTATTTATTTCAGAATTTGTTGCTCAAGTGTCTTGGTTTCAATTTTAGGAGGCATACTAAATATTTTAATTGGCATTTATATTTATTAATTTAATTTAGTTTCATGATTTGTAAATTGTGCAAGATAATTTTTGAAAACCTTTTCTTACTTTTTCAATTTAAAATTCATGGGTAGCTTATCTGATGTCTTCATATTCATGTTTAGTCCATTTGTTTTTAATGCTTATGGTCGATGTCAATATTTCTTGCTTGAAAGTGCTAATAAGGACTTTGGTGACCTACAAAAGTCACCTGAATATCATCAGCATTTGATCAGGCTGTGTACATTTGATTTCTACATATTTTCATATTCATTTCTCCAAGTCATGGCATTTTCCCAAAAAACTAACTACTATAATTTTTTGTAGGTCAGAGAATTCTTTTCTGGGCAGCGGTCCCGAGTACGGAGGCTTGTCCGACAGGCACATGATAAAACAAATAATATACCATCAGGCAATACATCTGACGATGGTGTTCCAAGTGCCATAAAACAATCCAGTTGCCTGACATCTTTGTTGCATTCCCCAAGTGCAGTAGGAATCAAGACTGCTGGGAAAGACTCTTGTCGGTTACTAGCTGACAAATCCCTTGAAGATAGAGAATCATTTGATACAAATTTCATTAGAGGTTTTTTCTTTTTAATGAGAAAGGAAGGCACATTTTCTGGTCAGGTCCAACTATTGGAGCGGATTTTGCAGATACATGATTCAACAGTTTTGTGCTGGTATAAATGAAGATTCTTCCTTTACTTTGATTTTGCATAATGTTGTGCATCCCTTGTATGAGCTTTTAGCTAGGAGAAGCTTTCATATTGGTATGGAACGATTGGCAGGTTTGTAACCAAAGGAGGCATACCAATTCTGGCCAAATGGCTGAGTCAGGCATCAGTTGAAGAGCAAACAACTGTGTTACAAGTCATATTCAAGGTGTTTTGGGGCTGCTAATACATGATTAATTGTTGTAAACTCACTCGTAGAAAATAGGTTTTTTTTTGTCTGAAATTTGACAAAAACTTAGATTTTAAAACTCATGCAGGTTCTTTGTCATTTGCCACTACATAAAGCCTTGCCTGTTCAAATGTCGACTATACTTCAGACTGTAAATAAACTTCGATTTTATCGTACATCAGGTATATCAAAACTGCTTGGACTAACATATACGTGTGTTTTTCTAGCAAACGCATTGGCCTTCGTTAGAATAAGAATTTTACACCTTTTTTCTGTACTTCTTGCTTGAACTTATTTTATCATTTTGAACTGTCCTAAATTGAATAATTTGAAGCTTAGTAAGGTTTATGTCTTTTCTTAGAGCACTCTTTTTATTCTTAAAACTTTTCCCTGCATTCTGAGATTGTTTGTAGTGTAGATGTCCTCGTAAATTATTTCAAATCAATGGGCTAATCCTTCTGAAATTCATGTATTTGTTTAATTCTTTTCCCGCATTCAGAGATTTAGTGCAGTGTACTTAGGAATTTTTAAACCCTTCAACCATACAATGGCCACAGCCAAAATCCATGCAAACTTTTGCAGTGTTTTATCTGGAAAGTTTTTACTGAAGTCATCTAGTTTTCTTCAAAACCTATAGGGAACTGAGGTCTCACAATCTTGGCAGGAAGCTTGTGTTAAATATTCCATCTTTAGTTTTTTACTCATTTCCTTTAAATTATCATGATTATGACATCCTATTTGTCATTATAATATAAATGCCCTCTGGAAGTGAAGATGAATTATTATTTTGAGTTCAATAAACATCTAAAGTTTTGTTTGACAAGAGCCTTTCTTTTAAGTGAAATGATTTTATTTATTGCTGCTGTTACTTTATTGTTGGTAGCTTTTGCATCTATGCCTGGTTGCATATTGTTTTGAATACAAATTACAATCAGTATTTGATGTGACATGTGAAATCCATGCATGCTTGAAGTATTTGTTTGAATTTGGAATGTCCAGTGAAAGGGCATCATATTTTTGTGGCAGAGTTGTTAGAATAATTTATCTATCATCGTTCTTTTCTTTAAGATAAAGTAAAATAGGGTTTTAATGTTTTAATTCTGGAAATGACTGCATTATTTGAGCAACATTATTTTTCCATTAAAATTATATTTGCAGGTTGTTTCATCTTGTGATTAGCTATGCCATTCTGTTTCCTGTTGATATGATTCTTTTTGCTGTATATTCAGTTATTGAAACTGACTGAAACTTGGTCAACTTGCTATTAACTTTGCCATTTGGATTCGTGCTATTGTGATTCCAGCCAACATCTAAAGTGAAGATGAATTATTATTTTGAGTTCAATAAACATCTAAAGTTTTGTTTGACAAGAGCCTTTCTTTTGAGTGAAATGATTTTATTTATTGCTGCTGTTACTTAATTGTTGGTAGCTTTGGCATCTATGCCTGGTTGCATATTGTTTTGAGTACAATCAGTATTTGATGTGACATATGTGAAATCCATGCGTGCTTGAAGTATTTGTTTGAATTTGGAATGTCCGGTGAAAGGGTATCATATTGTTGTGGTAAAATTATATTTGCAGGTTGTTTCATCTTGTGATTAGCTATGCCATTCTGTTTCCTGTTGATGTGATTCTTTTTGCTGTATATTCAGTTGTTGAAACTGACTGAAACTTACTCAACTTGCTACTAACTTGCCATTTGGATTCGTGCTATTGTGATTCCAGCCAACAATAACACTTCCTGGTGTTTCCTTCTTCATTTCAGCATAACCTAGGAAAAATCGACTGATACAAGATTATTTGGAAATAAGTTCATCAATTTTTCCATTATATGTAGACTGGTATGCAAAGGATATTTATCAAATTTGTATCTTTAAAAAATTAATAGGTAAATATATATACATGCACTGGAATGTCGATTCTTGAATGCTCTTAGTGTATGAAAGAGACATGCTAGTCCTCATTTGCAGTGTATATACATTGAGAAAGATTCCTCCAATGTTCTAATCTGCCTTTATGTTCTCTTTTGTTCCTAAACTCTATTCATAATTCAAAGAGGCCAGAGGCGAGACTACAGAGAAATAAAGTATAAAAACTTAAGGGAACAAAAAGGCAGACCAGACCATTGTAGAAATCTTTCTCAAAATCATTCTTGGATTGGACATCCCGTGGTTGACCATCCACTCTTCAGCATTGATTGCCATGGTAGAGCCACATATTAAATTGATGAGTTTGGTCCCTCAGGTCATGCACTTGAGCATGAAGACTATTACATATATTCTCCAAATTGCCTGTATTGGAATTGATAGCAATCAAGGTCTTAGCTTCATCATCCTAAGTTCTTCTATCTCCTTCCATCCTCAATTTGAAAAAAGATGGCAATTGATGTTTTCCTCAAATTTTTTATTGAAGATGTTTCATGGATATAGTAATTTCCCACAATCTTTGAGTTCTGGATTATAGGCACAATATCTGAAGCTGTCCCTTGACGAGCATTGCTGGTGGATGCAGGTTCAACAACATTTTTGATGTTGAAAGAATTGGCTTACATCAGACCATTAGAACAATGAACCTTTTTACATGGTGTAGAGTTGACCAAGATGGCCTTACTCTTCCTTTTCTTGTTGGAATAAGTAGGGATCTCCTTTTTATCAGCATCTACATTCCTTGGTGAATGGGGAAAATCCATATTGCTGGTAGTATTCTGATTTTTTATATTCTCTTTATTGTAATGAAGAGCTGAGCTGGAAGGTAGTTCCATGTTCCTATAAAACATAATAGCTTGTAATATCTTCAACAACAATTTGTTGAACTTCTGTGCCATTGTGTAGGCTATTGGAAAGTGCTAGCATTGAATTAGACATGTGTAGAATCCCATATGCCATTAGTAAAAGACCTACTGAAGGCACTGGGAAGTGAAAGAGATTCCAGCAGTGTCTGCTTGGAAGGTAATTTGTGGACCAAAAGGTCATGAGCAAACAACCCATTATCCAAGGAGGATGCCGTTTAAAGATAAATCCATAGGGGCGAGGGGCGAAGGATAGCATCTACCACTCAGTAGAAAGTGACTAGAAAAGTATGAGAGGGTGAGGAAAAGGAATGTGCTTGAGGAAGAAAGGTTGCTGTTTCCTAACACAAATGATTCTCTCAAAGGGAAAACAAACAGTCATGGAAGGAAATAACTGCGGATCAATTAACAAAGGCGCAAAGGAAGTAACATGAGATGAAAAGGAAAGAACAGAAGAGGGAAGCATCAAAATCGAAGGAGTAATGGGTGGGAAGAGGGAAAGACCAAAAATGATGGCCATTTAAAGACTAGATGCACAGAAAAAGGGAGACTGCAGAAAAGATTGGCATAATACATTGGGCTGTCGTTGAATGAAAGAGTTAATTTATGGGGTGCATCATGCCTGTTTATCTTCATTGAAAAGATGCAGAACAGAAGAAAAGCTTTCAACTTTTTCAAAGCTGCTGCCAACTTGAACATGAGAGAGGAAAAGCTCTTGGAGGCTCAGATCTGCCAGCTAGTCATCAGCTTTGTTTTGTGTTCCTTCTTCACATGCTAGAAATAGGTGCAATTAAATTGGCATATCAGTAACTTATCTTCCTCAATAAAGACACTGATCTGCCATGTTTTGTTTTTTACTTACAAGAATAGAAGTTTCCAGCTTCTCCGAAGGTGCCGCCAACTTGCACATGAGAATGGAAAGGTTCTTGGAGGCTCAGATTTGGTAGCTGGTCTGCAGCTTTGTTGCATTCTTCTTCACATGCCACAAAGGGTGCAATTAAATCAGTGAATCAGCAACTTAGCTTCCTCAATAAAGTCATTGATCTGTCAGTTTTTGATTTTCCTCTTTACAGTTTGATGATACCAAGATTCAAATCTCCCACAACAATCTAATTATGAACTCCAACTTGAATTTCCAATTTGAGATCCAAAATCATCCTTCAATCTCAGCTATGTAGTTCTTGTTAAAACTAGTGAAGTGATTTCAAAAAGCAACGATATCACCCTCATGTTTTGAGTCTTGACCCATCCAATTGGAGGGGACACCAGTTCTCATTCTTTTTGTTTGGAATTTCAGAAAGAGAGCCATCACAATATTTGCCAATGTCTGTACAATTCCTTAAGATAGAACATTTTGGAAGATTGGCCTCATTGGATTTAGATACTTTTAGAACAGTAGTACTTTAGAAATTAGAATGAATGAATGAAGAAATTTTAATGACATCCACGAGACCAGCGGTCTAAGGGACCCAGAGAAAATCAATTAATCTGCATGCTGAATCTTCTCCATGTTGACCCTTTTGTTGTGGATCCGAAGTAAGAAAGTTGCTGTTTTGTGTAATCTCGCCTCTTCAAAAAGTAATCTTGCTGTTTTGTGTAATCTTTCCATTATTTAGGAGCAGGCCTCCAAAATCTCCTTCCATACTTGATCTTGGTTCTTCTCTTTTGCATTGAAAATTCTAGTATTCTCCTCGAGCCACACTTTCTAGGCAATTTGGGGTTGAATTCCAGAAATCATCAAGGATGTTTAGTGTGACTAGACATTCCCATGATTCAAAAATCTCATTGGTGGTTTTGTCAAAAACCCATTTGAAGTTAAAGATATCAAGGAATCTATCAGAAGTGAGGATTAGTTGAGTTCAATGTTCCTCCTAGATATGATAGAGATAACAATGGATAGAACCCAAAAAGTCCCTTCTTTGGAGTTGGTCCCATGTGAGGATCTTAAAGTGGCGAGCTAACTATGGGAAGAATCAGGCTTTGGCAAAAGCCTTAGAGTTCTGAATCTTTTTGCAACAAAAGGGAGAAGGATTTTCTCGAGGAAAGGACTTTTTATATCCTTCATTGATAAAGTCTGTATACCTTCATGATGCCAACTAAAGATGTCATCTTCCAAACTCTAATAGACCTAAAACTTTGGAGAAGAGTTAAGAGCTGTGTCCAAGCATCCTTTGAAAATTTAGGAATTTGATGGGTGAGATTTCCATTATTTAAAAAATATAAACTCCTTTTCCTCCCACTAGTATTTCTCTCGCTTTAATGCTTGAGAAATTTTTGAGATGGGACCCAAACCTATAGAGTTTGAGATGTTCTTTGAGAGGCTTGTCTAAAACCTAGGTGTTATCTCAAAAAGAGTTTTTTTTGCCATTGTGGATATTCTAGAGGCCGAATCAGCTAATTATATTTTTGACCTCTTTCATTTCTTCCCAAATCGCCTATCTTTGGGGGTGATCATCCCTTAGGAGAACACACATTGGATTATTTACACATCTCAAAGAATTTGAGTGTGGGAGGCATCTTTACTGGTCGAATGTTCTAATTTCCTTGGCTCCTACTTCTATAGATAATATCCTAGGAGATAAGGGGGTACATGAATTGATCCCTAGTGTTCCTCTAGATGAAATTACACATGGCATGATAACTTTAGAAACGATGCTTCTGGGGGTAAGCATTAAGGAAACTTTGCACATAGGGATAGGTTACACTACCTTTCAAGAGTGCCACTCGTCTTGTAGTAGAGACTTATCCGCCTTTCCATCCATCTAGAAGTTGGTTAATTGTTTCTAAAATTGGAGACCAAAGCTTCTTCTTACCACCCCTAATGTACAATGGAAATCCTAGGTATAATTAGGAAGGCCAACATTTGTAAAGGAAATCCTCTATCTGAATTTTGATTATACATAAAACATTGGATGCTTCTTTGTTTACCTTTTGAACTGAAGCTTGTTTGTAATTGGCAAGATCTTTGATAACTTTGCATTCTCTGATTGTAGGAGCTGCAAAGAGCATGTTGTCATCTGCAAATTTTTGACATGTAAAGCCTTTTCCAATGTTTCTATATATATATATATATATATATATGAGTTGAAGGAGAGAGCAGATCACCTTGACCTAGCTAGTGAGAAGCTACTTGAAGTAGCCTTCTATAGAATCATTTATTAGCACTCAGAAATCAGCAAAAGAATAGCATCCATTGACCCAGGCTCCAATAAAAGCTCTAGTTGACTCTACAAGCTTTAGAGATATCCAATTTGAGGACACCTTTTTTCTTGCTAGATTGTAAAGAATGTACTTGTTAATGAATAAAAACAATCTCATCTGTGATTTATTTACTTTTCACAAATCCTCTGTGCTCCTAAGAAACAAGAATAGGAAGCTGGTTGATCCTCGCATAGGTTTGTTGAAGTCGTCCTGTAGATGGTTGATTGCAACAAGGTAGAATTTTAGGGCGCTGAAAGACGCATTTGTGTGCTAGTGACAGTATAAAAACTATATTACTTGAATCACCTGGGAAAGCAATATTGCAAAATGAGTTTTGAAGTTCCCCCATAGTAGGGAAGGAAGTCCAGAAATCAGGACAAGAAAGATATCACATGTTGAATACAATACCCTAACAATGTATGGAGTTAGAGTCAACTGTAATAGGTTTTGTAAATAGAATGCCCAGAAAAGAACAAATATACAAACACAGTTCACCACAACAGCACTCTTGTTGTATTAAAATGTTTCTAAATAATAAAGAACTACTGATGTTTGACGAGTTAAAATAGTACTCCAGGTGCTGCTTGTCATCTTAGTCCTTGCTGGTTTGTTGTTGGTCTACGTTGCCGGTTTGGGTTCAGGGATCTGTTTGCCACTTGGGCTAGTTTTTTTTTGGGTTTGGGTTTGTTAGTACAAAAAAGAAATGTAAAAATAATACACACACACAAAGTCCCCCAATAGATTTGAAATTATTAAACACACTATATAATAAAACAATATAAATAAATAAAACTAAAACTCTCTATATAGCTACACTTATTAAATTAAAATTATGAAGAACACACAATATTATTAAATTTTAAAGATAATACTTTTAAAGTTTCTTAGAAAACCAATAAGAGGTGCCACCTTTTCTTTCAAGGACTTGAGCCTTCTGACTGACGGTCTGTCATTTCTGTGAATCACAGAAGGAAAAATGAATTCCCTTGTTCTTTTCCTCATTTTCCTCCATACTTAAGATATGTGCGAACCCAGACGCATATTGAACCGGTACCCAGATCCGGTGCGAACCAGACCCGGATCTGGCCAAGTAGCTGGTGAATCTGGCTACTGAGTCGTTGGTCACAGCTATTTACTTGCTATATCTGGCAGACTGGTCTTTTGGCCTGAGGCATATATTGTGTAGCCTGTTTATTTGTTGACTATTCTGTAATAATTAAAAAGTAATTCAGAACATAAAATGAGTCATGTCATTATCATTGGTATTGCATATCATATTATTGATTTTAGTATCTGTTAATGCGTTGCTGGCTTGTATCTATTAATTTACATCCGTTTTTCAAAACTTTGAAGTGAGGATTGTGACTTCAAATTTTTGAGTTGAATTTAGTATTTACACAATTACCCTGAATATACTTTCTGAGTTGTAGAATATCACAGAAACTGTTTTAATGAACATGTTTATTATCATATAATATTCAAGCTGGCAATTTCCATGAAAGGAATGATTTGACTTAGGACTTAATGTATCTAGTTTTATATGATGTGCTTGTTGAGCATACACAAGTTTCTTTATTAGTTTAACCACTGGTTATTTTTTAGTTTTTTTGACCTTCACAAATTTGTTGATGTGGGTTGAAGATCAGACATCTCTAACAGGGCAAGGGTTCTCTTAACAAGATGGAGCAAGCTGTTTGTGAAGAGTCCGAGTGTAAGGAAAGCTACATCTTCAAGCTTTAAAGTTCATGCACAGAAACGAGGTAGATTTTTATCCAAGCTTGTCTTATGTTGCTGGTTGCAATCTCAATTTATATGAAGAAAACTGAAGATTGTGAATTTTTTGCCAATTTGTATCTCTATGTTTCAGGTCTGCAAGGACAGGATGACATTTCTTCCAAGAAAAGGTTATTTTTTCACAGATTAGATCTTTTAGTTTATTAGATATGAGTTGAATTGGGGCACACTCATGTTACATTTTTTTAAAGATTATCATGCCTGCTACTTCAGTATCAATGCCACATAATGCCTATTACCTATAGTTGCTGCTATATACGTATCCATCTGTAAATTGCGGGATGATTAGTGTTGCCACAAAATTACCATCTATTGTGCCAACTGCATTCTTAAGTGCTATTTGATGGCTTCAATGCCACATCCTCTAGCACTACTTGGCTGCTTTCTACCAGGTATACCACTCAGCATGGGCTATGATGCTAAGATGTCATTAGGGAGAGTCATCATTGGTCCCCATCATTAGAACCAAACAAACAAGCCACTTGATCATACCCCTGTTGACTTATCATAGATTGGATATTATCAGTATGACAATTTTTTAATTCCCTGAGTTGTCTGACTTTTTGATATAGATCTGAACTCTTTATTAATTTCGCAGGGTGGATGATTCATCAAGGGAAGAAACTCATAATAACAACAAAAGAGTCAAGGCAAGCAGCATTGTAAATTGTTATCTTCCTTGATTTTGTTCAATTATTATTTATCTGATGAGACATTTTTGTACTAGTGTCTTATTGGCAAACATACAATGGACCAAATTTGGAATTTGATTGTTAATATATATATATATATAGGAAGTCGCACGTGATATTGTTTTGTTGGTAAAAGCTTGAAGTCTCACATGGTATATGTTTTTGTTTGTACTAACTTGAAATAGGTGTTAAATGTCACTTTCTTCAGTGTGCAAGTTATTTTTACTGAGAAATCGATTTAGGTTTCTTAATCACCGCTAGTTCATTTATCCTGCTCATAATATGTGGCTACAAATGCAAATATATTTAATGGGTTCTACAATCGATAATCTACTAGTACTATATGTAACAATAAATTTCTTAAGAGTTAGGTGTCCAAATTTTTAAAATTGTAGTTCAAATTTCAAATTGTTGGTTATTCAACATTGATGAGTTCCTGATTGGGAGTGGTTTAAGTCTTTTAAAACAAAAACGAGCATTTCTAAAAATGTCAACCTACATCTGGTTATTGAACTCACCTAGGTGCTAAGTTTTGAAGGGATGCACAAATTTGGCCTCCTGCCATCAATTCCCATGTTTCCCATTAGGTCCTTGGATGAGGACGGGTGAACGGTGTGTTAATTTTCTAGTGCACAACATTGGATGCATGTGATGTCCCCATCATAACAAAAAACATTTAGTAATACGAGGTGATCGTACTATGAGATTAAAGCCCTGCAGTTAAGGACTATGATCAAAAATTAAGTTTAAAGAGACATCTGTTTTGGCTTTCCTAAATCCGAAGTAATTGAAACATCTATTGACGAGAACTGTAGAGTTTGAAATCTGCCGCCTTATGTTACTCTTGACGAATTAATGTAAGTAGGAGCTATTTTCCACAGTAAGTCAAATTGAACTACATAGTTGAATCCTGATAGCAATATCACAATTTGACTTGTGGAAAACATAGTTGAAAAACTCATTCTCGGCAACTTCTCGCCAAGGCCCAAAAAAAACTCGGCAAAAACTTGGTGAAAACTCAACAACTTCTCAGCAAAGAACTCGACAACTTAGAGTAAACAAAATAAATAAGCTGAGTCTAGATATTTTTAAATGCAAATTGGGTACAAAATGGCATCCTCGTGTGGAATGTTGATTGGTGGTAGCTTGATAGTCTAAACCAGAATTAAAATAGCAAATTGTCTTTGTAAAACTATAAGTAAATACAACATCAAAACGATTTACATATTCCTCTTCCCAGCTCTAGTAAAAACTAGGGGAGAGGTAGAGGTCTAGTCCTAGGAGTCCATTGTGGCTGTGCCTCCTTGCTCGGCATGACTAGTTGTGGTTTGACCCCCATCTTGGATAAAATGGTGTTAAATCTTGTTCATTAGACTCTAAAGCAATTTAGAGCACTTAGAAATTTAGAATTCGAAAGCAGGGGTCTAGGGGTGGCAGCCTCCAGTGGGGTCAAGGGGCGTTGCCCCTTGCGGGGTCTCGAGACAGCACAAGGGCCTTTGGATTCTTCATTTTTGCTTTGGATTCTTCATTTTTGAAGCATTTTTTCTCCCAAAATTGACATGTTTGAACTCCTTTAATAATCCACTTCAAATTTGCTTCAAATCTGCTTGAAATTGACTAAAATCCTTGCAATACCTTGGAGAAGGGTGTTTTGTGGCTTGGACAACAAACAAGAAATGATAAAAGGCAAATAAATTTTTTAGTTTGACGTCAAATGTCTATTATATAACCACGACTGAGAAAATGGCTTAGAGTTGCCGATTTCTCGGCGAGAAGTTTCAGCTAGGAAAAGTCGCAATTTCTCACAAGCTAAAACTTCTAGCAAGAAAACAATTTTCTATCAAGAAGTCTCCGATTATTGCATCTATGGTGGAAAATATCTCCCACTTATCAATTGATGAGCTAAAGGGGCTCTATAATGAATGGTTCATAAGGCACAACACTTGCTGAAGGTTTTGCAAATGGGGTAGCTAGCTAAGTAGGTTTAACCTTGGAGGAAACTTCATGGTAAGCACGCTTGAGTTGGAGCCGTACTGGGATGGGTGAGCTCTCGAGAAGGCACAATGCTTTACCTCTGTGAATATCTCCTACTTATCAATTGATGAGCTAAAGGGGCTCTATAATGAATGGTTCATAAGGCGCAACACTTGCTGATGGGTTCTTGTGAACCAACCACTATGGGTGACCTACTGGGAAGGCCCAATGCTTCACCTCTGTGAGCATCACCTAGATGCAATGAGTGCTATGCGCTCCATACATTCTCATGAGAGATGGGTTCTTGTGAACCAACTCATGAAATATGGGTCAACGAGTTTGACTTGAAAACTATAGAGTTGAATACTGATATCAATATCACAATTTGACTTGCTGTGGAAATCTCCTACTTATCAATTGATGAGCTAAACGGGCTCTATACTGAATGTCTCATAAGGCACAACACTTGCTGAAAGTTTTGCAAGTGGGGTAGCAAGCTAAATAGGTTTAACCTTGGAGGAAACTCCATGGTTAAGCGCACTTAGTTGGAGGTGTACTAGGATGGGTGACCTCCCAAGAAGGCCCAATGCTTCATCTCTGTGAGCATAACCTAGATGCAATGAGTGCTAAGTGTTCCATTCATTCTCATGAGAGATGGGTTCTTGTGAACACTACTCATGAAATATGGGTCAATGGGTTTGACTCAAAAACTATACAGTTGAATCCTGATAGCAATATCACAATTTGACTTGCTGTGGAAAATATCTCCTACTTATCAATGGATGAGCTAAAGGGGCTCTATAATGAAATGGGATAGCAAGCTAAGTGGGTTTAACCTTGGAGGAAATTCCATAGATAAGGGAGGAAACTCCATAGATAAGGGCACTTGAGTTGGAGTCGTATTGGGATTGACCTCTCAGGAAGGCCCAATGCTTCACCTCTGTGAGCATCACGTAGATGCGACGAGTGCTAAGTGTTCCTGATAGCAATATCATGAATGAATATATATTGCAGCGGCATAATACACATCGAAAGGCACACGTTGATTTATATTATCCAAGATTTCATAAGTGAGACTTTGCCATAATACAAGTTCGATGAATATTATATCTGTAGAGGTTCTAATGTTGGGTGCATAATATTATTTATGCTGCTTTAATTATCGCTAGTTTGGCGCGTTACATAATCAACATCTTATTTGCCAAAGCTTGTCATGGTTAATTGAATCAACGGAAAGTAACTGAATACTGCCACCATGCCTTAGAGTGAGTCAACGAAACTAATACTATTGGCATAATACGGAGACTGATGTTATCAATCCTTCCATTTTTATCGCTGTGAAGAGGAGATAACAGAAGAGCATGGTCCAGCATCAATTACCATGGCGTTGGAACGAGGAGTAGATCAGCGAGTCTATCTAATAACAATCAGCAAGCGTAGCACATGATCATCACAATCATCACTTAATATTGCTTTGGATCAATCATCAAAAGAGGATCATAGTGAGCAAGGAGAAACATATTATCTTTATCACCGACAAGGAAGATCAATTAAGATCAACCTCATTCCAAACACATCATCGATTACTTCTTATTTCTTGTGCATCCTTAATGGATCGCTCTATTGAGCATTGGCCTCTTGGCAAATCAGGTTGCATATAATTAAGGAAAGAAATCAGGAAAAAGCACCACCATTGCTTATTTCCAAAGCTCAGATCAGACACAGCAATATTTAAGACAATTGCATACATTTAAGGATCGAGATCAGAAACAGCAATAACATCACTTAATGCGATATTGAATATGCTTGCATACTTGTATAGACAAATCAGAAATATCAGTAACATCGCTGTAAGCGATAGTAAATACATTGTATACTTACAAAGATAAATCAGGAGCGTTAAAACACTTCATCGCTATAAGTGAGAAGCAGATTGAATCATATTTTTCAGTGCCATATCAGAGACAGCTATCAACAACATTGATTGCACAATTCATACTGTATATCAGAAGTGCAGATCAGATATATAGATCAGAGATCATTCTTGCATAAGTCAAATCGATATATCAGAGATAGCAGTGATCCTTGATCTTATATATCATAGTACATCATATTATAAGTGGTTTCATAATCTATCATTCTTGCAATTGAGTAGCATCCACTATTATCATTCTAAGTGTTATTAGAGTCTTTGGAAAGAAGTCTCTTGCAATTGAACTTTGTGAGTTAATTGTCCCTATTTCCTAAGTATTTACATAAGGGGACACTACAATGTGTGGGTGCCAGTCTGCTGTTTATGGCTAGCTCTTGCTTAAATCCACCAAAATGATCTTCATTTAGGACAGGGAAAATTGGATCCCCTTTATATCTAGGTACTGGATGCTCTAAGGAAGATTAAGTTGTTAGAAATTGTGTTTTTACTATTGTTTTTTAAGAAATAATTGATGTGAATTTGTAATAATTTTCTTTTTCATAGTTACATGTCTTATAGTTCATTGCTTATATTTAAATTTTGAATATATGTGTTATTGATAAGTAGGAGATATTTTCCACAACAAGTCAAATTGTGATATTGCTATTAGGATTCAACTATGTAGATTTTTGAGTCAAACACATTGACCCATGTTTCATGAGTAGTGGTTCACAAAAACCCATCTCTCATGAGAATGAATGGAACACTTAGCACTCATTGCATCTAGGTGATGCTCATAGAGGTGAAGCACCGGGACATCCAGGGAGGTCACCCATCCCAGTACTACTCCAGCTCGAGCTCACTTAACTACAGAGTTCTCTCCATGGTTAAGCCCACTCTGCTTGCAACCCCATTTGCAAAACCTTCAGCAAGTATTGTGCCTTATGAACCATTCATTAGAAAGCCCCTTAAGCTCATCAATTGATAAGTAGGAGATATTTTCCACATCAAGTCAAATTGTGATATTGCTATAAGTATTCAACTGTGTAGATTTTTGAGTCAAACACATTGACCCATGTTTCATGAGTAGTGGTTCACAAGAACCCATCTCTCATGAGAATGTGTAATACTGTGTGTAATGTTCCCCAATTTTGAAAGTGACAATTAATTAAATTGATTTTTATTAATTTATCAAAAAATAATCAATTAATGACTTAATATTAATTAATTCAATTAAATAACTGTAAAATAATAAAATATTATTATAAGGTAACTCTGTCAAATAAATTTCTCCAATTGGTCTAATCTTCTAGATGTTTCTTGGAGGGCTTTATAAGGAGGTCTTGGGGTTGTAGCAAGGCATGCTTTTTGATTTGAAAAAGATTCAAGATTTCTGGAGAAGAAAATCTTGGGGAGTTTGATAGAAGGGTTGGAAAAAAACCTGACTCTTTTTGGGAGTGGACTTGCGATGGAGTTGACAACTGAGCCAAATTTGTAAAGTCTCCTTCGGAGACAAATTTACAGAGAATAAAGATAGTTGCAGATCTGAAGGAGTTCGGTTTTATAAATAAAGGTTGGATATTCATATGAACTGTGCATTTAAGGCGTTCAATATTTACTTGTCTCCGGCTTATAAAACAAAGTTAATTTGGCTTGTTTTATTATCGGGGTGATAAGGAATTATATCTTCTGTGGAAATAAGGAATATAAATCTGAGGGCATTTGACTTATTAACAGATGGACAGAATGTTTCTGTGAGGGCATTATCTCAATATTTAATTGAAGGCTCTAAGCTTTCTAAATGTTTGGCAATCAATCTTTTAATGTTTGTGGGATGTTGATTGTTGCCGCGAGGGATAGCTCAGGAATTGTAGGAGCTAGTGGGACCAGAGACGAGATTTATTTGAAGCTGTTCAATCAAGGTGGAGGGGCTATACAAAGGAATTCGATACTATATCATATTAAAATATTCTCATTTATTCTGTTGCCATGGCTTCCCAACATCGAGCTCTCTTATTCAGGTAGTTTGACTTATAGAATGAGCTGCAGAAGTGAGTATAAGGGGACGATTTGATATTCATTGATTCCCGTGACTTCCAATGCTGGGAATCAATACTAGAGTATCGATTTCTCTTGGTTATCCCATATGAGAAGAGTTTTTACTTCTAGTAGTTCATGAATTTCTGTGAGGGGAATCTCTGTTATTCAATGGTCAGCATTAGTGGTTGCTACATCGTCATTCTTTAAGACAAATAAATTTTGGTTCTGAAATATTCTGTATTACATCTTAATGTTCATCCTATGCAATGAGTATTGTGGCTGTATCTACAAGTGAATGGATAATACAAGGAGTTGTGTAGCTTGAAACCTAAGCAACAGTATTCTTGTAATGTTTGTGATTGATTATAAAAAGTGTGAAATTGGTAAGGGATTATACAAGGAGATTTATTGCTTTCTAAGTTTCTTAATATTTCTATATGGCATTTATTTAGATGTTTGAGATGGTGAAACATTATAAAAAGTAGTTCTTAATTTGAGTAAGTAGCTTCTTGTTGGACTGAATGAAAAACACAGTGTTTCAGGCCAAACTTTGGGACCTGTTGTCAAGGATAAAAAGTGATTATGTTGGGAAATTTTCCATCGTTCAATACATTATATACAACCAGGGCTATAAGTTCTTTCTGTGTAACCATTTAATTCCTATAACCACGGGTACTTTGTATTTTCTTATCATTTAAAAGTTTTGATCAATTGTAATAGAGGTTGCCATGTTTTATTTTAATGTAACCCATCATCCCATTAAAATTTTTAGTATTCTGTTTTGAGGACTTCCTGTACTTTTAAATTATAATTGTCATCTTTTTGCTGGAAATTTAGTCTTTTCTATGCAAATTCCAACCAGTGTCCTCTGCTTGTGGTGAGGTTTCAGTATCACTACAATGCTATTTTATTGTGGACGATATAGAACAGCTCACTTTCCTATTTATTCTTTCAACATGAACAACGAACTTCATAAAACCTTTTTATGTAAGCACCAATTTGGGGGCTCTTTGGCTCTGCCCAACATGCTTCCAATAATCTTGCAAAGACCGGAAGCAATTTTGATTCCCTTTCTGCTGAAAGTGAAAGACCCATACCCTTGGTTGTATATAATGTATTGATTTTCAGCCATTAGGGGATTTCTCACTTTAATGGGTCCTGAAGTTGTGGCCAAAACAATTTTTAATTCCTTTCATGTAATATATCCAAAAGCCGCTTTAACAGTGAACACTTCAAAAGCCTGAAAAACTAATAGCCATTAGTATTTCATGTATGGTATTCCCGGTGTCATCACTTTGAATTCCTGTATTCTCCATTGTCAAGCTGTGGCAAATTTAACTTACCTGTTTCCATCTGCAGACCTTGGTGCAACTTAGCATGGCATGCACACATGATATACCTATCCATCTACAGTATCTTTTTTCCATTTTGGCTCTTAAATGCATGACAAGTGCTTAATTCAATGTCTTTTGTTTTCTTCTATGTATTCCTAAGCATTTATAGTGAGGGAATCTATTAGCAAATATGTAGATAGTCATAGAACACACTTTAATATTCTTAGTATTATAAGTTTCAACCTCCTGTTTATAAAAAAATGGTTTTTTGTATTATATGGATAAAAACCTTCAAAAAATTATTGTGATGCCCATTTTCTCCAGCTCGGGGGAACTAAGTGTTTGTGACCTTTGAATTGCTCTCTTCAGGAGGATCCTCATGAATGTATGAAAATGAAGTTGGTACACACAATTGCAGGCTCCAACTCACCAAGGTAAGTGGTCTATACAAATGTTCTTTGAAGATGTAATGAGTGACAGGATAAGGATTCTATTTTCTATGTAATAAATTCTTCTGGATAAGTGCATTCTTGTTTTTTATTTGAGGTTCATACTAGCAAACTGTTGGTGAATAAAAGCATATATGCTGTTCATTTCAAAGAACTTTAATGAGTACTCGCTTGGATGGACTCATTTTGCATTAATGCAGATCAAATGGTGTATTAGCAATTCAATATTGCTGACAACAAGAATTCAAGGTTTTTAAAGTGATAAATTTGTGTGGGATCTTAATCATGCAGGCAGTCAAGGCTATTGCAAAGCTCGGTGCAAACTTTGGACTCTGACTGTTCAAAAAAACGGTCTTCTCATGCCATTACACTTGATCGTATCCTTTTACATGCATATGAGACTGGTGTATGTTGTTCTGCAACACGTCCTAAGAAGGTGTTTGAAAATAGGTGTATGGCATCTGCCATTTAAGTCTTGATTTTACTGTTTTCTTTTATTCAAACTATTGCATTCATTATGAACATGCATATAAACTATAAATCAGTAGATTGATATGAAAATGGAATGAGTTATTTGAAAAAGATGACCATGTGTAATGAAACCTTCATCAATGAGATTAGTGGCGATTCTTTATATGCCTTTGAAATCTACTATATGATGGGCTTTTATCAAGTTTTGCGAGAACCTTTAATGGATTCAAGATTGTCACATTTTTAGGTATGAAATTTATCTTCCTCGAGCAAGAAGCTAAATAAAGTAGTTTAAGTTGTTATTGGACTTGTAAGTCATAGTTTAACTGTAACAGCTAAAAATAACATTAAAGGTTTGTATTCTTCTTGGATTCGTTGATTCTTGAGTACATGCCTTTCTATACATGTTCGTAGCCTATAGGTACTGAGAATTATGATAGCATATTTTTTTCTTGGGAATAAATTGGCAAACTAAAACCTAAGGGTTTTGTCAATTTATTGGGAATCCAAAAAATATTGAAAAATCAGAAAAAAGAGATTTGTTGTTTTTTTATATTTGAACACAATCTAATTGCACAAGTAGAGAGAGAGAGGGACTACATGCATTTTGGAATATGGCTTTTTAATTAGTTTTCAGGACATTACTACATAGTTTGTCTTTGAAGCTCAAACTTGAAAATCAATTACAATCTAATTTATACAATGTCAACCTACAAAGTACATTCAACAAGAACTGGAGGGAGCCAATGGCCCTTGCTGCTAGTGCCATGAAATACAGGGGCCACAGATCATGATGATGAAGCTGCAGGGTCCATGCTTCCTTGATTCAATTAATCTAGTTTTTAATCTAGTGGCGCAACATCCCACAAGATATAGAAGTTATCTCCATTACATGTGATAGATTTGGAATGTAAGGTCGAAGACTTCAACAATGGAGGCTTTTAGTGATCCATTGCTAGAAGTAGAACCATCCATTAAAATACAGGGGTTGTAGTCTCATAACTTTTTAGCGGCTTTGATTGGCAGATTGGTGTTCTTGAAGTTCATAGATGTCTCACATGAAGTAAAAAATGACTTTGTGCAAGCTATTGGAGGTGTTCTAAGGGGTTGGGGGTGCAAAAGTTGTCCAACTTGGGTTAAAGATTATTATTATTTTTTTTTTGGGTCAAACTTTTCCAGTTTTGTTTGAAGTCCTGATTCTGAGGCAAAATTTAATGCTGCCAAGTCCGAGTTCCCCAACAATGGTATGAACTAAAGAAAAATTTAAAATCAAATGATAATTGTAAAACTTTAGGACCTTACGTAGAGGGCAGAAATAATAGGTCCGTTTCACTGAGGGTGCAAAGCTGATGAAAGTCTATCCAGTTTGATTGAAAAAACCAATGTTGTACAGTCAAATGCAGCCAATCTGTCAATTTTTTTTCTGAAGATGCTTTGATTTTTATTTTTATTTTTAAATCAGAAGTTGTGGAATACAGTGGAAAAATCACAATTAGTTGCAAATTGCAATTTATCATGATTTTGGGGTCAAGGAATGGCACAGACCAATAAATTCAAGAAATCACGATTTTTAAACATTTTTAATCGTCTTTGAGGTCGAGTCATCATTTATCTGGAAAAATTGCCAATTTTTGTAACAATGCTTAGAATATATTGTCACCGAGACTTCATGGAACAAAAATAAAAAATGTTTGTTGATATTTTCCTGCATATTTTGGTTCTCATATTTCCAGAATTTCTTAGCTACCTGGAAAGTGCATATATGCTGCATTTTTCATACTAGAATGAATTGAATGAGAAGATATTCCCAAAATTCCTGGACAAGGATTGAGGTATAAATTTGAGCTTACTTGTTTGGTGTTTTTGGAATTCATAGCAGATGGCCCAAAGAAGTAGATATGTCCTCTGCTGTGGGAGATATTCTATTCAACTTATCGAAATAATAGTATTAAGAAACATTCATCTCATGCATTCCATCGAATTGCAAGAATATATTATTGGATAAAAGTCACATATTGGAAATCAGTAAGAGAATTGTTTCATATCTTTTTTTTTAACATAATCCTCAAATGCTGAAATTGTTGTCACCATTTTTATATTGTCTCCTTGACTACAATTATAGAAACA
Organism: Thuja plicata; assembly: GCA_018584345.1. Classification (NCBI taxonomy): domain Eukaryota; kingdom Viridiplantae; phylum Streptophyta; class Pinopsida; order Cupressales; family Cupressaceae; genus Thuja; species Thuja plicata. Next base: position 5,945,949 of record MU226302.1, read on the forward strand.
AAAGAAAAAAGAAAAGTTCTTTTGGTAGAAGAGCCTACTACAGTAATGGGCAGGAGAAAAACGAATATAGCAGTTTCCAAAACTTGCTCTCGTCCACTTTCCGCTGATGATATTCAGAAGGAAAAAAGGCGAGCTCAGTTGTTGAAAAGTAGGAATAGCGAGTCTGATATCTTAAAGGTTGAAGATGGTCATTTGGAGAAAGCAAAGCTTTCAGAATTGGGTGTTACACACTCATTTTCTCACAGAAATCATAAAAAAGCTGTTCGTACCAAAGCTGGTCAACAAGAATCAAGTATTTTAGAGGTCCCATCACGAAGTTGCCTAGATAGTCTAGAGGATGTAAATAGCAGTACTGTCAAAGAGAGTCTTGTAGAGGAGACAATAAAGAATGTGCCAATACAATTGGGAGAGTTTCAGAACCCTAGAGAGAATCTAATACAGGATACAGGAAAGAACACAATGATACAAGAATCATCATTGATTATGAATGAACTTGGAAAGAGTCAAATTCTCAAGGAGAATCTTGTAGAGGAGATAGGAAAGGACTTGCTGGGACAAGAAGCTTCATTAACCATGGTTGAACGATTTGTAGCTGCTCAAATTCAAAAAGAGAATCTCATAGATGAGCCATTATCAAGAATGAGTGACCCGTTTGGAATGACTCCAGTTCCTTGGGTTACTCCTCCAGGTGGCTATTGATTCTAAGTTCTAACTATATAAATCCTGTACAAAATAACTATCTACGCAGTGAAAAGAAAATTTCAAGCAGTTGTTATTGAGTATTAATGGAGTTCTAGATTCTTGCCTTATGTTTAATTTACTAATCTATCTGACATTCTTTTATTTTTTGTAGAGATGAGGATTGATCCATCGTGGAAGTTTGCTTGTGGGCAAGAAAGTAAAGAAGTGGAAATTCAGTCAGATCGTGTTAAGAGGGAAAAAGAATCTGTTTATACAAATGAAATGTCTATTCCATCTGAACCGAAGGAGCCCTGGGATATTGAATTAGATTATGATGATAGTTTGACTCTTGAAATTCCATTAGAATCCATTGCCACAGAGGATGGTGCTAAACTATTTTCCCAAGGGAATGATGAAAGGCAGCAACTTCAAGAAATTGACAAGGATTTGAAAATTGAAGGTTCTGCCTCTTTCACGGAGTGTTATAATCGGAAAATCTGTGTTGATGTGCATAACACTGTAGGTGACATGGAAGATTCTTCATTTACGGAGCTCAATTCAGATTCCTGGAAGCAAGTTAGAAGTAATGGTGAACCTGGGCCTGACCTTGAATTGTTGGCAGTACTGCTGAAGAATCCTGATTTGGTGTTTGCCTTGACTTCAGAGCAAGGTGCACGCATCAATAAATCTGAAACAGTGGCTCTGCTTGATCTTTTGAAGGCTACTGGCTCAAAACAAGAAAACTTTTGTGGAGTTTCTAGTTTTGCTTCAAACAAACAGGATGTTATTTCTAGCTCAGGTTCATCTAATGCTGAGGTTATAAAATATGAAGAACCTTTGATGGAGGATAGTGCAACCTCAGCATCCATTCTACACTCTGTTCAAAGACTGGTGGGTTCACATTTCTGCTGGTATTGCGTGCTAATGGCTATTATTTTGGTTCTTGCAGTAACAATCAAAACAGTAAATATTGACCACATGTTTTCTGCAGAGTTGATATATGTAAATTTGAGAATATTTTATCAAACTCTGATTTGGTCGATGTGGAAATTGAAATTCAATACAAATAAACAAGGATCTTTAATTACAGAAACTACCAATAATTTGTGGCAGGGGCTTTGGTCTTTTTCTTTGGTCCATTTAGTATTTCAGAAATTATCTATAAGGTAAATTGAAATATCAAACCAAATATTTAGGTCAGTTAATTGAATTCCAACTTGGTTTTCTGGGTATCGAATAAATCGCTCTTCCTTGTTTTTTCCTATTTATTATTTAAGAACCTGTTACTCGGATGTCCCGGTTTGAAGGATATAAATATTAATAAACTGTGGAACTTCCAGAATTTGTCTACAAGGAAGACATCTGCGTGGGTATATGATCTATTGTAATAGCACGATGTCTAGTTTTTTAAGTTAATTTTGGAAAGGAAATTTTTTCGGGAGTGATTTTAAATATCAGACCTAACCACCACACAAATTTTTAAATTATAACTTGTCATTTTCAAGGAGTCAAATCAACTATATTTGCTTTACTCATTTAATATTTCTGATTGCTAATGCAAAGAAAAATTAAAATTTTAAAACAACACTTCATATGACAGACATATTATCTGTTAGTACTCTTGCACCCTGATTATCTCATCAAAGCGAGCTTGGGATGCTATATGCAATTTAATATATGACCAAACAATCCCACATGTGAATAAAATTAATTGTCTCTATGGTCTTTACCAACCAAAGCTTGTAAAACAAAGTTTTGATCATAATTGTAAATTTATATGTACCTCAACAAGAGACGACTTAATGAAGCAGTGTCAAAACCTTTTAATGATTTGAGATACTTCAGGATGTTTGATTTAATTTTGATTTTATAAGGATAAGCACCGACTTGACTGTTGTGGTTAACAGTAACATGCATAAGTTGTCTTGAGTTTGTTTTGGGGTTTCCATCAGAAAGTCTTGTCAGATCATATGTGAGTCAGCCAGTCAGGTCTGTACTGAGCCATAGTATGTTGTATACTCTTATGATGTGATGATGATGATGATGTATATAATAGTGGGCACAGTTTCTGCGGTCGTAAAATTTTTCGTCTATTCTATCTGGTTGTTGTGAAGTGCATATGTTTCGTATGTTCTATTTGTTATTAACTAAATTTTACAGCAATGTTATGTAATTGTATTGTATTCTGCTTTATTCCAGGCTGAACAAATATCTACTGCTGCCGAGGCTTCATCCATTCATATGTTGCCACCAAATCATGAGTTACCATCAAATTCATTATATAGGATGGGTCATGGAGATAGTAATGATGATGGACCCTTTTCTGACTTGTTAAAGAAGAAGCAAAAGTTTTCTCCTCCCCATGATTGTGCATCACAAACTTTTGTGTTTCCTCAGGATACTGAACAAGCTTCAGTGTGGGAGCCCCCAGAAAAACTTTATAGGTCTCAAGACAGTTGGTTACAAGAAGAAACTGCTAATCCGCCATCTATTGTTCCACAGGTAAGGCCTGTGTTGGCTGCAAACAAAGAATTTCGACCTGAATATGTTAGAACTTCTAGCGCTTCCCAACCGCATAATTGGCCACTGGTTAATGGACAAAATGTTTTCAAAGATGCAAACATAAGCAAGCATGGGTTTGGAGTTTCAATGCTACATTCAATGACTGTTGAACATGATTTACTAAAAACCATTAATAAAGTATCATCTAGTGGCTTGTCTGTTGCTCAGTCCACTCTTAAGCACAGTCCTCTGAATGGAACTGGTGGGCCCTTCCCTGTTATGATTCCGGCAGGGAAACCTACACATCAAAGTACATCACAAGCTTTGTTGCCAAGATCCGAGCCTTTTGTCAGACAAGGTCCTATGCATCAAGGGCACATCAGGGCACCAAATTCTCCAGCTAGTCCTGGTCTGCGAGTCATTGAGAGCATGCAAAATTCTTCAAGCAATGGTGCAGGATTTACTCAAGGTGGGGTTTCAGAAAGAAATGATCACATTGATCGCATAAGGAGCTTGGTAATGGATTTTGGACGGGACACTGGAATGGCACACACAAAAAACACTTTTTCAGCTGATAGTCAGGGACATGGTTTGAGAACTAATATTTTGCCTCCACCTTCAAATTATCCTAACCATGTATTGCCACCTGTTCAGCCAAATCTGGTTGGACCAGAACCTGTTGATTGGTTTCACTCAAGAAGACCTCACAATTACTCTCAAAGATCTATTATGCCTAAGACCAAGATTAGTGCTCCTAGAAATACAAGGGCACCAAATGTAAGAGACGATCGTCCATCGTCTGTATTCCATCAAGCACATAATGTGTCTCATAGGACAATGGACATGGACCACTCTAATCAACTTGATAGTTTTCAACGGCAAGGTCCTTGGGGGTGGACTGGAAGGAGAGCTCCCCCAAGATCAGGGTGGCGATGAGACTGGTGAAATAGAGTTTCTATTTATTTTTACATGTAACATAATTTATTTCAGAGCTCTGATATAAGATTATTTGGATTGCGGAGGAAGTTATTGCAGAATAGCCTTTTGCAACAGGAGGGAGAAATAACTGCCTAGAGCAGAGCAAGAATGCAAATCAAATGAGTTGTAGACTTTTATTGTACTTTGCAGGCTAGAATACCCAGGCAAATTGATGCTGGTTATATTCTCCCACTGGCTTATTTTTAGCATCACTTATGTTGGTGTATAACACTTGATATCTGCATTATTGTCTTATCAGATTTTTCTCAGTTTTGTAAAAGTTATTGAAATCACAATTTATTGATATCAGCCTTGTCAACTAAAAATATTAAAAGTAAGAAAAATAGTGGACTGTCATTGTTTATGTTGTGAGCCAGAAAGCAGCTCATTTGGTTAAAAAATTTCACGAACTTCGAGTATAAACTGTATAAATTCAAAGTTTAAGTCTTTGCAAGACAAATTTATTGTCACATAAGGCTGATGATTTCAAAACGTTGTGGTGGAGAATGTGAAAAATGGGTTTGTCTTTCAAACATTATAAAGTGCTAGAGATAATGCCTATGAACTACTGCACCCGAATACAGAATCTTGGACACACAACATTGTCACTAAGTCAGAGTGAGGATACATCTATAATTTCTCAAATGGACAAGATTAAGTATATATTATAATTTCTCAGATAGACCAGATAGATATGAGGTCACCAACAAGCTTGAACTACACTTTTCTGTGGACACAAAGTGGTCCATTCAACATTCAACTTACAATTACAAAGTGGTCCATTCAACTTACAATTTCAAAGACTAGCAACTGCATATTTCCAAATAAACAGCAACTGCATATTGTCAGTTGTGCCACATAGTTTAACAAAATTCGTTCCCTTTTTTTAATATTTTTGTACTATTTTTTCCTTCAAATTTTAGCTATATAAATTATTATTAATGTTATTTATAGAAATTTTGAGTAGCTGATTAATATAAGAGACAATTAATAATCTCGGAGCCACCAGCTCCACAGATAATTTCTGAAAAAGTTGAGCAGTAGATGGTAGACAAAATAAGCTAAGCAGCCACATAGAGCCTACTCTTAATAGTTTTTTAATCATTAAAATTATGTAATGTAGCCACATAGAGTCTACTCTTAATAGTTTTTTAATCCTTTGGATATTCATTTATATCTTGCAATTAGGTCATTTTATCTATTAGTGCATTAAAATTATGTAATGTTAATAATATTAGGCTCTTTTCAAAATTTCAGATTTTTTTTTTAAATTTTTTTATCCACTTATTTGATATATTTGACCTTTATTATGTATCAAGATATTATCATTGAAGTTTTATGTTCAGTGTTTTCATTTTCTTTAATGATACATGTGCGCCCAATATTGGGAGTTCGCACCAATGCACCCATTCTCCCTTGAACGTGGGAACGCACTAATGACTGGTACAAGCAACGTGTGTGCATACAAAGTATGCTCGAGTTCTCATGAAATCTTCATTGGTACAATCCCGTAGAAAAAGTGTAATCTCACGAGTTCGGAGTTCCGATTTCTTAAGATAAAGTGCAATTTTGCTGCCATGGAAATGTAGAATTGTGGATACCTTGTAACTAGAAGATTCTAGTGGATATACTACCTTTGTATTAGTGAAGTAATGTGGCAGCACTTCGTAAGATACTGCTGATAACCACTGGATTTTAGCAATTACACATTCAGGTGTAGTTTAGGGGGGAGGGGGGGGATTTAAGCTTTTATTTAAAAAAATAACAAAAAAAACAGAAGGTTTTACGAAGATTTTTTTTTTGTTATGAGATTATTTAAAATTGTTTTCTTGCAAATATAAACTATTTCCAGGTTTGCATATTTAAGCAGGTGAAAATGGGGTGGGGCTACAAATTGTCCTACCAAGTGGGTATGTTATTTGTCATTTGTCAAAAATCTAAGTTAGATTTTTGTTGTTAAAAAATAATTTTGGACAGAGGAATTTTTAACTTATTTTTATCATTGGAGAGAATATAAAAGAAAAAAGTATTGTATTCATGAGACTATCATCCTTCTTAAATGATGGATCTTAAACTTTTAAGCTGAACTGCACTACAAAATTCATGAGACCAGTAACTTTAAAATGTTCCTAAAACATATCAGCAGCTTCAGCTCTATCTTTTAGGAAGTTCCTTCCATAAGACCCTAGCCTAAGGTAGATTCTAACAATTGCAACATTTGAACTTAAAAATAATAGCAATTAAAAATTGAAAAACATTAAAAATTTGAGGCTTACATGATCCTTGAATGAGAACAGTCCTTGAAAAAAAGATGTAAAGAATGTAGATGATCCATCATCTGAATCTAACCATGTCATAATTATGCCCTAAAATCAGCAAGCATTGTGGGATCCATAATTCGCTATGAAAAATACAAAATCTAATAAGATTGCTAATCCATTCCAAAATCTCCAATGCATCTCAAAAGGAATGTGCAAATTAATACATCGGTCACTTAATCTTGTTACGGCAGCAGGTAGAATGAAGACTCTTGCACCACCATTCAAGGTTATGTAGAAAAGATTATAAATAATTCTAAAATTTATAATGTAAATAACATTAATTTTTCAAATGGGTAGTATAGTTGGCTAAGGGCTTTAGGTTTTTCTCTATAGATTCCCAGGTCGATCCTCCCTACCCAGACTTACCTGACCATAGTGGCTTGTAGACTGTTGCTGTCATCTCCGAGAAGATTAGTCTGCTATAAAAGAGGTTTAGCTGGATCACAGGGATACTCCTGAATTATTAAAAAATTATTAACCTCGAAAATTGTCTTAACAAAAGAGCACACAAAATTACACTAACGTAATACCAAACTCATCTAGACAGCTATTAGCAGCCCATAAATGTCTGATATTTGAGTCTTGCTAAAGCTGCTTTTACCTTGTGGAAAACTTAGCGCCTGTTTGGGTGCCTGATATTAGGCACGTCCCTTGTAACAAAGCTTCCAAACCATTTTAGGTCATCAATTAATTGGTATTACACCTTATGCAAGAGTCTTACATTTCCTTCCCCTACGTGAGCCAGCTCTGAAAATTTCTAGACCTTAACTAGTGCATTAGGATTTGCTTTGATTATAACGCATCATATCATGTTTTTTTCCTTTATTGAGAAGAATTATAGATCACATTAATGACAATAGATGAAGTAGTTATTAGATAATTGTTTTGATAGAGTTTGATGCAGTCTTTCTTTTTATTTTCCCTTTTATTTTTGGCATCAAACAGATTGTATTTCCAGTGGTGGATGTAAGTACAAAAATTTGGGAATGAATTGGTAGACATTTGTTTGTAGAGTTGGTGTTAGACTTTGCGAGTGTCAGTTGTAATACACTTGAGTTGGTTAAGCTAACAAAGGACTTACTTTGGTTTTCAAGTTTTTCTTGATGGTCTGTAAATATAATCTGGCCACAAATTTCATGGCAATATTCTGCAGACCTTGTGAACATTTGCTGTTAGATGCTTTCATTTCTCAGATTTCTTTTGTTAAATATAAAGAGAATATTGAAATGGTAAATATCTGTGAAAAAGGGTTCTGGATTGTGTAATCTCCACATCGCATGCAATTTCTAATCAGTGTTATTTAGCAGTTGTAGGCTTTGGGTGCTAGTCGCAGAAACTGTGCTAACTCATTTGTGAATATGTGTCTTTTATGCAACCAAGTTCAGCTGCAAGTCAAAATCATAATGGTTCGCAGTACATGCTGGTTTTTATAGTTGAGCTAGGTGCATGTATTGGCTGATCTGGATTGACTGAGTAATATGACATTGTTTTTGGCTATTGGAGAAGGCACCGTATCATTTTTTCTAAATGCTGTTTAGAAACGTGGCTACATTTTTTTCTTTGATGTTGTTGGTCTTAGTTGACTGTTATATGGGGCAAAATTTACAATGAGACAAAGTTTTATTGGTTATCTCATTTTCTCATAAAATCTGATGAAAAAAGGAACAGCAACAGAACTCCTTGATCTTCGAAGTCCTTGACCCTCAAGGAAAGACTAAAGCTAAGTAGAGGAAAAAGGAACAGAACTTTAAGGTTTCCAATGTTGTGAGTTAACAAAGTATTTAAAGAGGAACTAGAAGGTCTGAATAGTAAAAAGAAAAGGAAGAAGAGTAAGAAAGTAGGTAAGCTTGCAGAGAGAATTGTGAAAGAATTAGGTGAAGTGGAGGCAAACAAAAAGAAGTACAAATAGATAATGAAAAAAATGGGGTTTTTTTTTTTTTTTTCGTAAATATAAGGAGAGGAGCTGATAAATTTAGAGACAAAATAATTTAAAATGATTTTGTTGGAGATTTTAATACCGAAAAATAAAGGATAACATCTAACAACTGCAATTTAATTGTACAAAAATGAGGTAGAAGAAGAGGCTCTTACCATAGTTACAAATAAAACACATCACTTCAAATAGGGTTTTAATAGTCTAGCTCCTCACATCAAGAATATTCAACATGACTTTCTAAGAGATTGGCAACTAATCTAGTATTATGCATGTTCAAGAATTAAGATATAAACAACCCTTCTTTTCAACTTGACCATCGTAATAATTCACCTATTTGCAAAGCTGTTTGGAAACATGGCTGAGAATAGAATAACGCATGGGTAAAAATAAGAAGATAAATGGGCAAAAGGATAAGAAAGTCCCAACCCAAACTTTCAACAATCAATCATGGCATTGCCTTGAAATGTATCATTAAAAAATATGGAGCGAAAAATGAGAAGTTTATTGTTGTTTTGTGAAGTTCAAGAAAGTTTTTGATACGGCTCCTAGAAGTAAATTATGGACTAGAGTGGGGATTTATCCATGCCAAAACAATTTAGAATAACAAAAATAAAACTTACTAGGTTTTCAAGCAAGCTTTAGGAGTTGTATAAGAAAGCTAACCAAGGATGCTCATCATTGCTTACCTTATTTGATTAATATATTGGCAAATTATAACAATGGCTAAATTTGTCAGGGATGGTGTTCTCTTGAGAGAGTACCTTGCGAGACTTTTTAGATGATTTTGTTGGTATGTGGCAATTGATCATGCTATACTGTACACTCTTAACCATTTGCGGGAAAAAGATTTGGTTAACCCGTCAAGCATTTTTGGTTAACTTGTCAAGCATTTTCTTAGGTTAATTCATCGAGCTTTTTTTAGGGTTAATTTGTTAACTGACATTGGTAAACCGCCTAAAAGGCCTATAAATAAGTGGCGATGTAATGTAAAATTATCGATTGTAATTTGCTCTTCACTAGATAATAAAATAAGTGGACGGTTGTTTCTCTAGTGGATGTAGCCCATATTGGGTGAACCACATTATACTCTGTGTTTTTTTTTGTTTTCTCTATTTCTTTATTATCTTAATATTGTTTATTGCTCATATTTGCCTAAACCCTAACATATCTCATTTTGATTACAAAGTTTGCTCAGGGGTTAAAAGAACACTTGAAATCTTTGAAACACTTGCATTATTGGTGGGCACACAAGTGAACACAAGCAAGTTTAAGGTCTTGATCTTTTCCAACCTATAAAATCCCTCAAAGGGACCAATCTTAACTTATTTGAAATATTGACAAAACTAGATTTTTGGTGCAACCTTTGCTAGTATAAAAGTCTATTCCTTATATGTTATAAACTCTCTTGTTTGGCTGGGGAGTATTCTAATGCTACATTTAAGGTATAGTATTCATCGTGTTTGCCAATCTCATAGCTCAATCTTAGTGTGAGTGTCTAAATAAATTTTCTTCTAATGTGTGTGTGTAGGCTCAGTCCTGTTCCACAATCTCGAGTTAACGAGGGGGTTATTAGCACTGATTTGCAATGGAGGAAAGATCAATCAATTACTACTAAGAATAGAACTACGAACAATAAAATGACAAGAAATCGAGGAGGAATACAAACAAATGCAAACCAACAAAGCTCAAATCTTTTATTGTCTCTCTCTACTCTTTCTGAAACACTGTGTGTGGTGCTCAGTATTGTTATCGACAACATCTATGACTTGGGAGCGTTGAGAATATGATATTGAATGTGTGATCGCAAGAAGGCTTGATGCTTGAACAAATCTTACAGATTAAGGGTGCATGAAAGCTTGAAATCATGGATGTTTGATTGCAAGAAGGCTTGATGCTTGAACCAATCTGACAGAGTAATGTCACATGAAAGCTTGAAATCCTGGATCCTTCAAATGGTTATGAAGGGTTGATTATATAGAACATGGAAAATGATTTGAATGGTTGAGATTGATCCCAGAGTTTGGAGAATGAATGGTTCAGATCAAAAGGAATTGGAGAAGTAATCAGTAAAATCCACCTCTTCAACTAGGAGAGAAGAGGTGATGTTTTAGTTAACTGAGGAGCAACCAGTGAACTCCACCTCTTCAACTTGGAGAGAAGGGGTGATGTTTTAGTTTAACTGAGGAGCAACCAGTAAACTCCACCTCTTCAACTTGGAGAGAAGAGATAAAGTTTGGTAAACCGAGAAGCAACTAGTAAACTCCACCTTTTCAACTTGGAGAGAAGAAGTAATGTTTAGTTAACTGAAAAGTTGACCATGAGTTAACTTTTTTAACTTGAGAAAGGATTTATTTGAATATTTAATTGATTTTTGCAATTAAAGTATTCAAACATGTGACAATTGAATTCTTTTTGGATTTAGAATTGAATTATTGAATGAAATGAAATTAATTTAATTAGAAGAATTAATTAATAAGTTTAAATATTTAAATTTAAACTTTAGGAAATTTAATTTAATTAATTAATGAAGATTAATCAATTAAGGTTATTTAATTAAATAAAATTAATTATTTAATTAATTTTGGGGATATGATTAGATCATTTGGGGAATGAATTTGGAAGAAAATAGATGATTAATTAATGATTAAAAAACCATTAATTAATAAATGAAAATTAGTGTTTTTAATGTAAAGTTGCAAGTCTGTCCATTTTGCCCCTCTTTGATGCATTGTGGCTTGTTGCATTGTGTCAAAGATTCTTTGTTTTGATCCTGCCACAGCTTGCCCAACGATAGCTGGTGTATTTATGCCCCCTCAACAAATTTGAGCAAAAAATTGTGACACGAGCGTTAATTTGTTGACATTTCAAAATGATTATTTGGGTATCTGACTGTTTGTGAAAATACTTCAATATGCCCCTGATATCGACTGTTTAAGTTTTAGGGGTCCAGGACGATAAAATTGAGGTCCTGTATGAATTAGGGTGTTTGCGGAACGCTTATAAATAGCTTGGAGGGCCATTCATTTGTCCCTTTGCACTCTTGGAGCTCTTGATCATCTGGTGAGTTTGTTTATAGTTTTCTCTACTTTCTGCATTGTTTGTGAGCTATGTTAGGCCTTCCGGGTGTCGTACACATTTCTGATTGGGTCCGGACCTTCTGTCGGCCAACTGGCGCAGGACGCCCGGTGAGAAGCTTAGTCCTTGTGAAATTAATGCTTGTATTAATTGCTTTTCAAATTTATTGTTTTTCTTAGCCCAAAGATCTCAGAGCAGTGGTGTTGGAGCTCTTGGTCCACAACAAAGGTCTGCACCTGATATGCCACCCCACTATCCACCTGGCGGCGAGGGTGGGGGTAGCTCATGTTGATTCTGTTCACTGTTCATTTTGTTGTACCATTTTTGTAGGGATGATCCACTAATATATTCTGATGCTGTAGTGATGATTTGTATCCCTGACACATTGATATTTATTGACTTTTACGTTGATCACCTTCTTTGTTAGACTTGTGACCGTTCATTGTACTCAGATATTGAGATCTATATATGTGATGTATCTTATGATTCTATATGATGTGCAATTTTTACTTTCTATATGTACGATTCTATATGTTGATGCTTTATGATGAAATGTATGCTATGTGATTCTATTATGTAGACTCTTAGATGTATGATTTACTTTCCTATGATACTGACATATGTATGCAGGATGATGTCTTATGTATGCATTTTATATGATGATGTTTAATGGATGCATTGGATTATGATCACTGTATGCACATGATTTGTTTTATTTTTTCTTATGCAAATAAATGAATGAATGCAATCTACTATGCACAAAATATCTGAGTAATGCATGTGTTAGCTAGAAGAAAATTAGTGGGATATGAAGTCTGAAATTGATTGATAGATGTGGACTGGTAGATAGGATGTGTGACCCAAGTTGCTGTTGAGTTTTCCAATTTTGTTGATCATTGCACCTTATTATGAAAATGAAAGAGAATCCAATGCACCCAGATATGCCCATCTGGATACCGCTATGATCTCTGATAACCAGAAGGAGTAGAGAGATTGAATAAAAAGAGAACCAAATGCATCTAGATATTGGCCATCCGGATACCATTATGTTCCCTAATTTTGAAAAGAAAGAGATTCAAATGTACCCATATATTGACCCTCTGGATACCGCTATGAACTCTGATTTTGAAAAGAAAGAGAACCAAATGCACCCAGATATTGACCATCTGGATACTGCTATGTTCTCTGAACAATCCAAAATAAAAGAAAAGCCAAGATAGAAATCCAATGCACCTAGATACAGACCATCCAGATACCGCTATGATTTTATTGGTGGAAACCAAATAGATTACAGAAAAGGATTGTCCAATTCTTTCCGAGGGTTAAGCTCAGATTGTGGAACTGCGCGGCTGCCAGATATGTGACAGCGCCTACCGTATTTATCCCAAATCATCATTGCCCCATAATTGAAGTGAAACATTCCACAAATAACAATCAAATAAAATAAGATCATCATCCATCCTAGCTACTTTCATCACTTGGTGGTATCCTGGAGTAGCATAAGAACATAACCGTGAAAGATAGACTAACATCCGACTGACGACTGACCTAGTCAACAGTTTATTGTTCATTGATTTTCTTGATTCTCTAATGCTTGATTATGTTTGGTTTTGGGAATGGATGACTCATATAAGACTGATCTGTCTAGTTTTAAGCGTATCCGTCACTGTGTAAGACAATTGATTTGTTTGATTTGAATATTGATCGATCGATCAATTGATTTGATTGGAGTACAGATTGGATTGCTGATAAAGATGAGTCATATGAGTCCATTGTTGATTTGCGAAGCTCATGATTTTGACATTAGTTGATTGGCTTGGTGATGCAGAGGCATCTCAACCCTAGATCATTATGGAAAATTTCATAACATTGTAATGTCTTAGTTCTTTTGAATTTTGTGAAACCATCTCTTGTAATTTAAAAATGCATCGTATGACATTTGTAACCACAAAATCCGAATGGGAATATCGGGTAGCTCGACAGTTTTTGTAACTGTCTAAGATTGTCTATTATTAGACATCATTATGTAATCATGGGTAGGTGCATGGTTTGTGTAACTACCCCAAGAATCTCGATAAAGAGATTTATAGAGAGGGATGTAACCGAATGAAAAAAAGAGCTACGGGATAGGGAGTTAAAAAGAATAGTTTGGGGAATAGAGTAAAAGGAGGAGAAAAACCCAAATGGCTCTCTGGCGCGGCATCCAGAGAGGCATTCATTTTGTGTTTGCAGACAATATACTTTAATGGATTTTATAAGATGCTTTTCAAAGTCTCCCTCTTTATCGATAATGTCATTTCATTAGGCATTGGTTTTCAAGTTAGTTGAAGTAGACTAGTTATGTATCGGCTTTGGGTGTTAATTAGACCATACTGGTTATATGTATCAATTTTATATTGCAGATAACGTATTTAAGAATCTGACTGTGATTTTTAAATCCTTAACGGTTTGCTCAAGAACCGTTACTCTTCCATTTTTATGGACCCCAAACCTTGAAACAGTTATGAAGAAGGTGGTGGAGTGTTATGCCATGTGGGGAGTGAAGGATAACGGCTCGATAGTCATCTTGGAGGAGCCGAGCAAGATGCGTGGGAAGTTACTGGTTTGAGGAAAAAGCTGAGAGTTATGGAATGTCACTCCCACAATGGTTGTTGTAATCATTGAATGCGGGCCGTGGGTGACTCGGCTGCATAGATATTGATATTCGGAATAGCCAAAAGCTATGGAAGTTATTGAACTATCCATCCCACATGATAGTTGAAGCGTATTGTATGGCTCGACATTCGTTGATGAAAAAGGTGGCAAACCTTGTCGATGCATATTTGCATTGGAACTAGGCCGCAAATGAGAGTTTTAAGTCATAGAGCTAATGTATTGAAATGGCCGATTAATATCTAATATCATTTCAATGGTCGGCTAGTGAAGGATACATTATTTGGAGTTCGGTCCCAAAGACAAAAGGTAGCAAACGTATTAGATGTATGCGTGCATGGTCGTGGGATAGTAGACCTGTAAGGTATGATGATCAATTAAGGTAAATGAATTACTAATGAGATGTATTGCACTGATCATTCATAGCCAGTGTTATCTCATGTTGTATACCATTATATTGAGTTGAGGTTATGGACTGGTGAGTTTTCATTCACTCCCCACACGACATAACACTCCACCACCTTCTTCATAACTGTTTCAAGGTTTGGGGTCCATAATAATGGAAGAGTAACGGTTCTTAAGCAAACCGTTAAGGATTTAAAAATCACAGTCAGATTCTTAAATATGTTATCTGCAATATAAAACCAAAAATATAACCAATATGGTCTAATTAACACCCAAAGCCGATACATAACCAGTCCACTTCAACTAACTTGAAAACCAATGCCTAATGAAATGACATTATCGATAGAGAGGGAGATTTTGAAAAACATCTTATAAACTCCATTAAAGTATATTGTCTGCAAATACAAAATGAATGGCTCTCTGGATGCCGCGCTAGAGAGCCATTTGGGTTTTTCTCCTCCTTTTACTCTATTCCCCAAACTATTCTTTTAACTCCCTATCCCGTAGCTCTTTTTTTCATTCGGTTACATCCCTCTCTATAAATGTCTTTATCGAGATTCTTGGGGTAGTTACACAAACCATGCACCTACCCATGATTACATAATGATGTCTAATAATAGACAATCTTAGACAGTTACAAAAATTGTCGAGCTACCCGATATTCCCATTCGGATTTTGTGGTTACAAATGTCTTACGATACATTTTTAAATTACAAGAGATGGTTTCACAAAATTCAAAAGAACTAAGACATTACAATGTTATGAAATTTTCCATAATGATCTAGGGTTGAGATGCCTCTACATCACTTGGTCACCATTCGCTTTGTTGATAGATTGGACAGCTAATAAAGCTGAGTCATATGAGTCCATTTCTGATTGGTGAAGCTCATGATTGTGACCTTGATTGATTGGCTTGATCGCCATTTTTCTTTGTTGATAACCGAATTGGTTTTATTGCTTGAGATTTTGCAATATTTGATTTTTTTTATGAAGATTAATTTTTTCAGGGCATTTTGCTCTTTTAAATTTTTTTTAATGACTTTTGAACTGCCCCTAGTCTGGTGGACCAATACAAACCATGGATAAGTGTTGATTCTTAGAGGGGATTTGTGCTTCTGAAAGTAAGCTTGGGTAGCCAATTTTGCATGTGGGGAGCTCAAGCTTTGATCTTTGGAGTTCATTGATGGCAAAGCAGGATTTGAACACTTGGCGCCTGTTTGCTAGGTTTTCACCAAGGCACCTGCCCAATAGCACCTATTTGCCAAGTTTTCACTGATAGAACGATTTTGTTTCTCTTTACTTTTCTCTATTTTTTTGATTTTTTTGTTTGTCGCCAAGGCACTTGTTTGCCAAGTTTTCACCAAGGTAACATTTTGTATTTTGTATTTTTTGGTATTTTCTGGATATGTAGATAATTGCCTTAACCCTTGAGACCTAAAGCGTAGAAATTATTGAGGTGCATACTGTTGATGTAACCTGGGAGCTGATCTCCTTCTGGTGTTTCCAGTTGGTATGCCCCACTATTTCAAGATGTGACAATGACATAAGGTCCTAGCCAGTAAGGCTCGATCTTTCCTGGCTTGACTCTTTTTGCTTGGTTCTTTTGATTCACCATAAGTACGAGGTCTCCTACCTCAAATGTTTGTGGTCTTTGATACATTGATCAGAAAGATATTGTAAGTAAATAGATCTAAAAATCTGCAATTAAGTTGCATTAGAAACATGTCATTTTGTTTCAGTTTAACCATTGAAGCATTAAGTCTCTTAACAGAGCAAGACTTAACAGTCTTTTGTAATTGAGGTATATCCTAACAGATTACTAGAAGGTTGACTCATGATAGTAGCACCGGTCTTAACTAAAGCCTATTGACAGTCTAAGAAGGAGGCTGATTCAAGGATGGTAGTAAGATTTGCATAAAACCTATTGACAGTCATGAGACTAATTCAAGGATGGTAGCGTAGATGCCAGATACTAAGTGACAACCTATGTATTGACAATCCTCTAACAAGGTCGCACTTAACAGTGTGTTTGTAACCTTTAACAAGGTTGGCTCCTAACAGGGCTCACTTCAGAAGAGTGAAAATTTGGGGTACTGGTCCTAGTGGTTTTTCCCTTAATAGGGTTTCCACGTTAAAATCCTTGTGTTATATGTGTATGGTTTATTACTTTACTATTTTACATTCTGCATATGCATTTATGGATTGACTAGTATACTCTGCATATTTACTGAGTATCAGTAAATACAGTTTACTACTTATCAGTTATCAAGGAGAATAAGGACAGACAAGGTAAACCGACAGACAGTTATTTATTTCAAGTATTTCAAAGGCATGCATCTTGTTGGGACTTAATAATTAGAGAAGTATTGATTGGTGGATTAAATTGGATAAATTTTTGAGGCCACTGATTCACCCCCCCTCTCAGTTATTACTAACAATTGGTATCAGAGCTTGTGTGCTTAGAAGGAAGGTTTCAAGACCTAAG
>MU226302.1:6004118-6028810 GCA_018584345.1 Thuja plicata
TCTGGTACCTTCATTATTTATGTTCATCCACTTATGTATGTTTGCATTCATTCATATTCTTCTAAAAATTGGCTATACTCATATTCTTCTTGTGTCTGAGTCTTCCCACTATGATCAATTTAATGCTGTAAATATTGACATAGAATTCGATATCAACCTGTCGATATGATTACAATGTGGGGGAGTCAAAGAAAATATATGTACAGTTATAAAACTCAAAGTTAAATTTACAAAGTAACATATCATTTATAAAACCTACCGTAACATGTCATTTTTTGTTTGACATTTTTTGTCACAACTAAAGAGTTCCACCACGAGAAAATAGATTGACCATTTGCTATCAAAACCATATGTGCAAATATAAACATTAAGTACAACATTTCCAATTTTTTTTGCAGATATACACATTAAGGATCATGTCAATTGATACAAGGGAATTCAATCAAAATATGGATACAATCACTAGATTGTTGTCTAACTTTCAAAGAGAAGGTGATGACAAATGTTATTGTCTATGCAAAAGTTGTAATGGCTTAAAGACAAGAAGAATCAAAATCAAAACAACAAAGAGACATTGTAGGGAGAATGGTCACATTGAAGGGGGGTTTGATTATCATCCATTCCTAATTGTTGTTTGTTATATTTTTTCACAATTAATATACATATGAACCATGGAAGGAGGTTTGATTATCACATTGAAGGGGGGTTTGATTATCATCATTTTTTATATAGGTCAATCTCCCCAGTGTAGTATGTGATATGGACCACCACATCTCAGAGGAACATGAGGGTGTGAATATAGAGGAACATGGAGGTGTGAGTATTGAAGTTGAAGATCATGATCCCATGGAAGATGATGATCATGCGTTAGAAAATACATTTGAAGATGATGGTATGAATGCATTGATCATTGACACATTTGGTACTGGTGCTATTGGTGCTGCTGCTGCTGATGATGATGATGATGATGATGATGATGATGAGGATTACACTGACATCATCCATGATATACCTCTACTTGAGAAGGTGAACACGCCCCTTTACGAAGGCTCCCAATCTACTCTTCTCTCTGCTTTATTGTTGTTGGTGAATTTTAAGGTTATGAATGGTTTATCCAACATAGAAATGTCATGTATGCTAAGGTTTGTCATATATGTAATTATAGTCTATAAAAGGTGAAACATGTACAATTAAAATTTTTTATACTAACAACTTATATTTTTTGCTGTATATTGATAGGTGAGTTTCTATTACCACCATCAAATGTTCTTCCTTGCCCATATCGAGAATTATGTGCCACTATGAAACATATTAGAATGGAGTATCAAGCAATAGATGTTTGTCCCAAAGATCATATTATTTATCATAAAGAACATGAAAATGCAACATAATTCCCTGTATGTTATACGAGCATATATCAAGATGATCAAATGACAAAAAAGGTGCCTCACAAGGTTCTTCGTTACATCCCCATTATTCTATGTCTAAAACAATTATTCAGGTGCAATAGATTGGCACAATTTATGATTTACCATGCACGCGGAAGGAGTCGAGATGACATTATTTGAATGCCTACAGATGGTTCATCATTTATGGACATAGAGAAAAAGTGGCCACACTTTAAAGAAGAACCTCAAAATCTTAGACTTTCTTTGGCAGCAGATGGTGTCAATCCATATGGAGAGATAAGATCTGTTTACTTGCTGTGGCATGTTTTTGTTATCAAAAATAACCTTCCACCATGGATGCCAATAAAGAGGGAGCACATTATGTTGGCAATGATTGTTCCAGGTGTTTTATTATTTTATAGTTATCTACATGTAATTATAAGTCTTGGAGTGAAATGACCACAACAATTATCTGATGTTGTTGTTAATTCAACTAGGTAAGTACCAAGTAAAAGATATGAATGTATATATTGCTCCTCTTATCGACGAGTTGTTGGTGTTATGGAATGGTTTCACTATGTATGAAATCTCTAGACCAATTGGACAAAGACAATTTAAATTCCATGTAATGCTTGTGTGGAAAATTCATGATGCTCCAGGTTTGACACATTTTTATGGTATGTTATGGTGAATTCTAGTTGTATGCGATAATTCTAATTCTAAAAATTAACATATTTAATCCAATTATATCATTATCTTGTAGGTTTTCAAACAAAGGGAAAATTTTCATGTCCAATGTGTGGTCCAAAGATGAAATCTCACCATTCTAAAAGTTTAAGAAAGCAGGTGTTTGATGAGTGTAGGCACTTCCTCCCCAGAAATCATAAGTATCAAAGTGAAGAAAAACATCTTTTCAATGGGAAAGAAGAGACTACATCAAAGCCCCAAAGAATGACACCTCACCTATGGTAGTTGGAATATAATAGAATTGGAGGTAATATAGCTCCACCTAATGGTTGATGTTTGAAAATTATATATTTTGATTGTGTTTTGTTGGCTAATTATGTAGTCGATGATCTTGAAGGTCATGAAGGCATCATTGACCAGCTTCCAAAGGGAATAAACTGTTATCTCAGAGAATTTAGTAGGCTGTCCTACTATGAACAAATATCAATTGTGCATTTGTTTGATACTATGCATATTGGAAAGAATGTAACAGAGACACTGTAGAAAATATTGGATGGAAGGCGTGCCAAAGAAAAACTTGGCAAAATTTGTAGTGACATTCACGATTGCAATCATCCAATGAAAAATATCATTGAATCAAATAGCAATGGAGACCAAATTAATGCAAGTGCTCTTCCTTGGTTATTAACGGAGCAACAAAGTAATGCCATAAAAGAAGACATACAGAAAATTTGATTTCCTACAGGATTTGCTGTGAATATAAGCAAAGAAGAGTGATTTTGAGTCAGGGATGAAAACACATGATTGACATACCTTCATCAAGGTAAGTCACAGTCTTTTGTATTTACAATATATTTGTGTAACTACATTCAATTTTCATTGTATGAAATTATTAATTGACAATTCTTGCAGTATTTGCTACCCCTATCGCTCCTAGAGAACTTCGACAATAATATCAAACAAGTGATATATGATCTTGAAAATTACATGAGGTAAGCAGTGATATTTGTTCAATATATCAAACAATAATATTAAACAATTAATATATTGTAAAGTCTTGTATTTATATATTTTTGTCTTCAATCCCTTGTAGGTGGTTTTCATCTAAAGAAATCCATAAAAAAGATATAAAATATTGGAAGAAAATAATTCCTCATATAATGTGTGAAATGCAAAAGTGTTTACCTTAAACCTTTTTCAATGCACAATAACACTACCTCATACACCAACTTGAGGAGATTGAATTGTGTGGAACTGTACATACTAGGTCAATGTGGATGGTTGAGAGACACTTAAATTTTTTGAAGGGTTCAGTATGACAAAGAGCACATCCCAAGGGTTCTATGGTTGAAGGATATATGGTATACTAGATGATGGTGTACGTTACTCAATATCTTCCTAATCTTGTAGCAAAGATCCTGTTAGCCCTTTTTCTTGTAGAATAAATATATAGTAGTGAATGCTAGACTCTTTAGTTCCCAATTTAGATTCTCATAGGGAAAAGGATAATTAACAATGATGAAAGTCCTTCTACACTTTGGGCTCCACATACCCAGGTGGGTACACCTTCAATAGACTACTATCTTTCAGCAAGTCTGAAAATGGATTAAGGATTCATTATCCTTCTTCTTTTTAAGCCACTTGGCTTAGCAAGGGTAACCTATTGATTCTCTCTTCAAGGAATCACTAAGATGAATTGTGCTGAATACAATTATCTACGCATGTATTTTAGGTAACAGAAATATAAAGATTGATTAATATTTGATTGATGATAACAACCACTTATCAAAATTTTGACCAGTGCCTAATCATGGGCCATAGAGTCAGAATAAAACATATATACACCAGGGCTAATTAATTGAAATAAAAATAAAACCTTAGATGGAATGCCTTACAGACTATCTTCTCACCCTCACACCCCTATATCAAATTCCTGCATAAACCCTAACCCTATGTAATTATCTACAAGATTTAAACCCTCCTTAAAAGCAACTCACAAACAATGACATAGCTACCTTATAACTAATACATTTAAGATGCCTTACAAATTAAACATACAAGAGCTTATAGTAAATGAAAAAAGACATCATTGGTATCAAAGTGGAGATTCCATTATATTTTATTAATATAAGCCTGATCTCAATACATTCAAATTGATTCAAAACCAAAGCCTAGACACAATTCGGAAGTCTACCTAATAGTCTTATTTTTACCATCCTTTACAATATGTTACAACTTACTATATATAGCCAGCACTAGTCATCTTGGAATCCTTAAAGATCAAGGATACAACAAGCTTTGGATGACTAGGCTAGAAGATAAAACTTGGAGAATAACATGACAAAATAGCAAGTGGACAGAAAAACCACTTTTGTTACAAGATACTCTAACAGATTCTTTGTCCTATGGCCACATGGTGATTGCACTTGCCCTATAGTTTCTGGGGGATAGTCAGGTGGAAATCACTACCTCTGATGTTGATGTTGATGATGTATGATATCCATTCTTAACTGCATCAACTGCTCTGTTGGGCTTCCTCATCCACTTGCATATCTTCTCTTTCACCTGGACCAGTTATTGTGTACCTGTCCTTCCAGGAAGTATACACTTCATCACTCGACCAAATGAAGCCAATAAATTCATCTTTTCTACTATTGATTTCCTTCCATGTGACATGTGCCTTTTCTATCTCATCTGACCAGAATGCAAAGAATTACCTAGCCTTACCATCTCAATTGTTTGAGCAAAAAGCAGCGTACTCTCCAAAGTTAGTATACTATTTGTTCTAATTGCTAATGCTTCATTCATTTTCTGGTGCCACAACCCCTCATCTTTGATGTTTCCATTCTTCCTAAAGAGGTTTGGGAACATTTCATACTTATCATGTGAGTACTCCCTTTTCAAAGTTAGCACCTTCCTCATGACCATGTCTCTTCTAATATCCATATCGAAAAGTAATTTTACACACTTGTGGGTGCTAGTTAGGACTATGTCAACATCATTACTTTTCTTGCAAGAGGTGTGGAAGAATTTTAATTTGTCTATTTTCCCTCTCCACTGGGTCACCAACTGATCCAGATTGTCTTTGTTTTCATGGTATTCGTTCATAATGTTGACAATCTTCTTACCTTGAGTGTAAATTGTAGTGGGCACTACTTCATGAGCACAATGCATAAGAGCACTGTGTTTTTTATCTGCATACCTCTGCTTTACCCATGCTTCTACCTCTTTGAAGGCCACAGACTGCTCTACCCATTCTTTCTTCTACCTTTCTAATTCTTCTCTTGTAGCTTTTAGCATGGCCCTTTCTTGTTCTAGCTCCTCTAGGGTGGTGGAAGTAGATGGTGCAGGGGAAGGAGGGTAGGTTATGATGGGATTTGATGAGGAAGGATGGTGGAGTTCTTGTGTAATCCTCTTTTGAGGCAATACTTGTCATGTTTGCCTCCCCTCCATAAATGCTATTATGTCATCCTTTTGTAGGGATTTAACCCTTTCATCATTGTATGCTTTTAATACAAATTCATATTTTTGGTTCAGGCTGTTATAAGCCTCTTTCTCTTTTTCAGCTACCTTCAAACTCAAACTGGCAGTTTGAAGAACAAGGTTAGCTGCCTCAATACTTGAGGTATCAGAAACTCTTTTAACAATGAGGCTCCCTATATCCTCAGTTTGATCATCTTCTTTCATTCTTATTTTGTCCTTTTTCAAGGACCATATTGCCAAACCTACATGATCTTCACTAAACTGGGCACCAATTGATGCTCCAGTAGTGCTCAATGGTTTTTCTTCCTTTCTAACAACATCAAAAACTACTGCATTAGCCAAATCCCACTGGGGTAGGATAAGGAATCCCTATTTCTTTACCAACTCCCTACCCTCTTCAGGAGTGATTTTGTCAAATTTGGTCATTAACTCTTGTTTTACCTCCTTTTTAATATCAACCTTGGGCTAATTTGGTTGGGCTTCTTGCAGGCTCTGGCACTTATCTTTGAACACATCAATGTGAATTCTCCATAGAAATTGAATGAAGGCCTTAGCCTTGAATAAATTATCATCTGATAAGAACTCCTCACTGGCCTATTTGGTTACATGGTCTAGCTTTTACCTATAAAATCTACTACTGTGAGATCAACAATTGTATCCCTAGGTGCCTTAGACACTCCTTGTAATTCTTGAGCAGTAACAAAAACTTGGACTGTGTTCCCCATTTGAACCAATTTCTTAGCAATGGCTTGGTCATCCATATGTAAAGGGGATTGAGAAGGAGAATATAATGCACTCTCTTTCTCTTTTCCCTCCACCTTTTATTTCTTGGGAGAGGGAATCTTTTGGGCACTGGCATCTGCTGGCCTTTTTCCTTTCTGATCATAAGTCTTATCAATTTTGGGCATAATGGTGTTATACCCCCTTCTCTTGTATACTACATAATTCCCTGGTGGGACTACCCTTGTGAAAGTTTTCTTAAGATGGCTTGAGCCTCTTCTGGCTCATCTTCCATTATTCTTTATTTCTTCTCATTGAGGGTCTGCATGATTCCCTTGAATAATGTCATTAGGGACTCAATCCTCTTTTCCCAAGGGAAAAATTCCTTCAAAGGATCATAAGACTTATCAAAATTGTGGACAAAGTCCAAATATTTCTTGTTCACTAGCCATTTCTCTTTCCTAACCTCCTGGTCGCTTAGATCAAAAAAATTTCTAATAATATCATCGGGGAAATTAAATTGGTGCTCTAATGTCAAGCACTTGGTTCTCTTTCTGAACATGCCCATTATGAAATCTTCATTGTCTACACACCTGGATACAAACTTTGCTAGATGATAGGGCTCAAAATATCTGTCAAACTGTGTCCACCCAAGCTTTACTATGATGAAATGATGGGCTATTGTAAGGGTAGGGAAAATGCTTCCCTTCATTTTTCCTGTTAGGGATTCCTCTTGTAGTCCACCAAGTTGTCTCAAAATTTCTACATTTCCAATCTTCAGTGGGACTCTGTAGGGAAGCTTATTGGGGGTTCTCCTGAATCCATAAACCCTTATTACTGTAGAAATAGGGTGTAAAATCAAATCTCCCCAATTGTGGGAAATCTTTAACTTGGGGGAAAACTCCACAAGTTTCAGTAATTTCATCATATCCATTTGGATCCTTTCATTTTTTCTGGATAATAATGACTTAAGCCTAGTAGCAAAAACCCTATCAAAGTATACATAACTGACTTCTTTTCTATCCCATGATAGATCAATACTCCACATTTGAACAGGAAAATCCTCATCCCCTTGGAGCCTAGTCAAGTCCATCTCCTCCTCAAAGAAGTTAGCACTATTAAACAAAAACATGTGCATCATAAGGGAAGACCACTTGATTGGTTTGAGTATGTTGCTGTCTTGGATACCTACTAGACCTTCATGCATTTGTTGGGCAATGTAAGTAGCATAGTAAAAAACTACTGACAAGTGGGGATGAAGGATCTAAACCACCATGAGCATTATATGGACAGACATTGTTGTCTCTTCATCTTCTCCTAGAACCTGGCACATGGCACTATACATTTTCTTGGCCTTGCCATTGAAATAATCCAACTTGAATGGTTCTAGTGTGTTAGGCCCTACTACAAACAAGTCTCCTATCTTGTTAAAGTATCCTTTCAAGGCCTCATTTTTGTAGTATTCCCTCTGGGTCTGGTATACTTCCTTAAAATAATCAAAGTCAATATCATCCATTTGTATTGAATTATCACTTAACTTGAAAATTCTTCTGATTTCATCGGCTGTTGCAATTAAATAAACATTTCCCTATGTATCCCTAACAACCCTGGATACTTTGTCATAAGTGTTGGCTATTAGGGTGAACAAATCTGTATCGATGAATACCCTGGGTGCTATCAACTTTCCCATGTCTAAGTCCCATATGTTACAATCTGGGATAGGGGCATTCCTTTGGTTGTAGGAAATTCTAAATAGAGTTAGACCATTCAGACTGGTTTTAACATCTTCGGCCCACCTACCCGTATCATATAAACCCTCTCCTACTTTGAAGCGGGGATGCATTGGGACTACTCTTTTAATTTGGGTTGCATCACCCGTGGATCCTTTTAATTATTGTAATAGATCCTCTCTAACATTTCTCTTCTGGTAATTTACCTCTCCAGAGAGTTCAATCCTAGGGGCCATTTTGAACCTAGGGCTTTTTCGCTGAGATGAAATTCAGATTTTGAAATGATAATTCTAAAAGCCTTTTGAATTGCAAATCTTACTAGAAACCTGAATTTTGCTGTATTAGAGAAGACTTACCCATTCTGTAATTTTTTCACAAAGAGCTGAATATCTCTGCAATTCTATTTCTTCACTTTGATAATTCTGGTGAGTTATGGTGACTTCAAGCTGAAACAATGAATTATACTGCTTCAATCAAATCAATCTTTTGCATTGAATTGAACTAAAATGGTGACACATTCTGCAATCACTTTGCCTCCTTCAAATTCACAGCTTAACGGCTCACTGAAACTCATTTTGGAAACTTTGAATCTGAGCCATATATTTCAAGCAACATCTCCTTCATCTGACGACCCTCTTCTTTTTCCAAAAACAACTGTTCATTTGGGACACGTGTTAGCATGACTTAATTGCTTACATGATAGATGTCATGCTTCTTCTCCTTAAGTGATTAAGTCCACCGTCAGATTCATCTTAACCTATCTGGGAGTTATCTCACTTTGAGTTTACTGACTGCGGCTACAACATCATCATTTGGGACATGCATCAACACGGCTTAATGGCTTAATCACTAGATCTCGATTACTTTGCCTTTAAGCCATTAAGTGAACCGTCTGATCCTTTCATATTTGCAACCTTATTAACATGATAAATACGCTTCACAAGACCCACCTTTTATGCCATGCATCCTCACGGCTTAATCGCTTATCCATTAGATCTCGAACACTTTACCTTTAAGCAATTAAGTTGACCATCGATATTTTATGTAGGTGTTGTTCCTTTAATCCTATCTTTACGACCTCAGTCAGACCCACTAGGACATGTGGCATCAGGGCTTAATGGCTTAGATGATAGATGTCGATCAATTTTTCTTTAAGCTTTTAAGTGGGCTGTTAGATCTTTTCAAACTTCTCCAACCTTTACCCTGCGGTCAGCTTCACCTTTAGTGGATTACATGCCATCACTTAGGACACACATCAACACTGCTTAATCTCTTGGATTCTAGATCTCGTGCATCTTTGAGATAAGCCATTAAGCCAACTTTTAGATTTGAAACAAGTTATCTATACTTTAGTCATCACCAACTCAGAATAATCGGGTCCACCAATTACCAAATGTCTTCACCGCTTAATCGCTTAACTGATAGATGTCATGCATCTCACCTTTAAGAAATTAAGCCAACCATTAGATCTCTCTAAATATTAAATACCTTTATGCTGCCTACGATGGGACCCACATTATTTGTTTTGACAATTGTCAACATCACTTAATTGCTTACATGATAGATGATGCACATCTTGGGACTAAGTGATTAAGTCTATCATTGATTCTTTTAGGATCTACCCACTGATTAACTGAGAAAATTTATGACCATCAGACCCACCAAAGACACGTGGCATCATAGCTTAATCGCTTACCTGATAGATGTCAATTGATTTGAGATTAAGCTATAAAGCGGGCCGTCCGATTAAAACAAACTTGCTTAATGGATAATGACTTTAATTAAAACATCAACAGACTTTGGACATATGGAATAATGTAAGACCATGTGTTAGGATCAACAAATTTAATAAACATGACCACTTTAAAATGAACCCATTCGAGACATGACTTAAGTGAAAAAGGTAATGTGAAATTAGAAATCATTTCAACGCTTAGGGTTTTTATGACCAAAATTACACTAGGAGACATGAAACATGGATTTTTCAGCATTTCCAACTAGGTTGAGGGTTAGAAAAAAACTTGCCGAAGCATGAGAACAGTTTTAACCATGATTTTAAACCTTTGGATAACATGAATGACAGGAGACTTCAAGATTTTACAAGGCATATTCAAAACATGAAATATTACAAAGAGTGGCTCTCTCTGAGGATGCTTAAACACCAGGTTATAGAAAGAACCACAGATCTCTGGGGAGGCTGACCACAAACTAGACTAACGTATTACTAGAAACAAACACACAACAGAAAGTAAACACACCTATACATATAATACATACTACTGTGCATTGAAAATAAAGGCTAATTGAAGAATTTTTTTAGAAACTGTCCATGCACTGGAAATGCCTATTCTTCATCATCTAGATTCTTGAGGAAATAAGAATCTTTCCAAAAATCTGGGATATGAAAAAATGCCCCATCCATAATGACTCAATTTTTTTGTGTTTTCCTTTGTCTTCAGCCCTGGTATTCCACTGTAACACAAAATCACCAAGCTAAAACTTTCTTTCATCTACCCTTCTGTCAAAAAGATATTTCATTTTTTGTTGTAATTTGACATTTTCTCTCTGGCTTTCTCTCCTTATTTCATCCAATTCTACCAACTGAATCATTCTTTCTTCCATAGGTTCAGAAACTTCCATTTCTTCATCTTGGATAAACTTATAGATTGGGAGCAGATTATTGACAGGCATTCTTGATTGAATACCATAAACCAACTCAAAGGGAGATTTTCCCATGGGCTTCTTGACAGTGATGCTATCAACCCAAAGGGCAAGTTTCAATTTTACATGCCAAGATCTTTTGTTTCCTTCCAAGGTATTTTTCAAGATTTGTAAGATACTCTTGTTGCTGGATTCTGCTTGACCATTGGCTTGAGGATGGTATGGGGAAGAATAAGACATAACAATTCCTATATTAGTGCAAAAATCAATAAATTCCTCTAACCTAAAGCACATGGCATTATCCATCACCAACTTGAGGGGAACACCAAATCTTGTAATTCTATTATCCATCAGAAAGTCAATGAGAACAGTGCTTATTGCTCTTTTAGTTGGAATTGCCTCCACCCATTTTGTAAAATAGTTAGTTACCAACAGAATCCAGCTATGGCCTCCACTTGATTTCTCAACAAATTCTCCTATGAAGTCCATTCCTGACATAGCAGAGGGGGCCTCTATTACTATAGGGTTCAATAGTAAAGCTCCTAAATACTTCATCTTACTTGAGAATCTTTGGCATGGCTCACATTTCCTGACCATATTGTAAGCATCTTGGAACAAACATGGCCAATAGTATCCAGCTCTCAAAATTTTATGAGCTGTCGACCTAGCAGAATAGTGCCCTCCACACATTCCAGCATGCATTTCCTTCAACATCTTCTCTGATTGAACTTTGTAAAGACATAATAGTAGGATCCCATCTCTATTTTTCCAAAACAAGTTTCCATGCAACAAAACATATTTCTGAGCTTGCAGTCTCAAACTCCTCCTTTGGTTGTCATTTAGGTTATCTAGACATTTAGCATTTTTTAGAAGATATACAATATTGGCATACCAGGGTTGCATTTCAATACTTGTCAAGCAATTCTCATTTGTATCAACACTGTTAACTTGGACCAAATCCAAATTTTCTTTTGTCATCAACTTTTCCAATCCTAGTCCCCTCACTAACTTAGTGATATGGATGTTTAGATCAAACTCTTGAATTTTATTTATCCATTTACATCTATTTCCTATTACTTCATTCTAAACAAAAATGTCCTTGACATCAGCATGAGGAACATAAGCATTTACCTTTGCACATACCAGATAGGGCCTGAAATCCTTGTCTGCCTTTACCAGAGCATAGGCTTGTTTCTCCATCAACTGATAGTTTAACTCAGCTAACTGCAATGACTTGCTAAAAAATGAAATGGGATGTTCAAACCCCTCACCATCATTTTGCAATAAGACTTCTACAATAGTATGGAATGAAGCAAAAGTAAACAAAGAAAAGGGCTTGGTGTAATTAGGGGATACCAGCAATGGTGCTTCTTGAATAGCCCTTTTTATTTTTTCAAAAGCTGTCTGTGCTTCCTGGTCCCATTCAAACTTTACATTTTTTCAGCAATTTGACAATAGGCTTGACTAGTTCTGCAAAGTTGGCAATGAATCTCCTAACAAAATTGATTTTCCCTAGAAATGATTGTATGCCCTTTAAGTTCTTGGGAGCAAGTACCTTTTGAATGACTTCAACTCTTTCAGGATCTATCTTTACCCCCTCTTTTGATACTATGTGTCACAACAATTTTCCCTCAGTAACAACAAAGTGACACTTTTTTGGGTTTAAAGACACCCCATATTCCAATGCTTTTATCATCACTTTTTCCAAGTGATTACAATGATCTTCTGCCCTTTTTGAAAAGGCTGTCAAATCATCTTGGTAAACTACCATCAAAACATCTATAAGATCTTTGAAAGCTACATACATGGCTCTTTGAAAAGTTGCACCAACATTTTTCAACCCAAATGGCATACGAGTGTACACATAAGTGCCCCAAGGAGTGGTAAATGCTATTTTGAATTGCTCAAATTCTTTAACCAACACTTGATTGTACCATGAGAATCCTTCCATCATAGACAACAAATCACACCTAGTGACTTTATGCAACATAGCCTCCATGTTAGGTAGTCCATAATTATCCTTTAATGAGGCCACATGCAGATTTTTGAAACCAACACACAATCTTATGTCCCCATTTTTCATTCTTATAGGGACTAAGTTAGAGACCCATGATGAATGTCTTATTGGCTTAATTATACTTGCATCTCTTAGTTTCATCAACTCTACTTGCATTTTGGTAGCAAGCAGGGGATTAATGGGCCTTTGCTTTTGTCTGAATGGTTTAATACCTTCCTTCAAAGGGATATCATGCTGGAATAAGTCTTTTCTATAAGATTTCAAATCCTCATAGGACCATGCAAATACATGCTTATATTTCTTCAACAATTTTATCAAATTTTGTCTCACATTGCTATCCAATTTTTAACCAATGTAGACTAATTGGGGAGATGTTTCAGATCCCAAATTAACTTCCTCTAAATCTCCCACCTTGGCATTGGACTTCTGAGTCATACAATTATCATTTATGTTGAACATGCCTTCCATTTCAACCAACCCTTTAGTAATGTGATTAGTATCCAATTGGATGACCTCTTGATTAAAGATATACTCCTTACTATCCATAACTAACACTAAAGATTCACAATCAATCTTCTGACCATCATATTGGTCTACACACTGGATAAACCTAAGGATATCATCATCATCCTCAAATACTTGCCAATTATGAATATTGTCAGGAACTACAGGCCTACTTTTTATTTCAACCACACACATACAAGTAAGAGTAGCATGATTATTTTTTAAGGCAATATTTGCCAAGAAATCTGCCATTATGTTGTTGGATATCTCTATCCATAGAATATTAAATACATCAAAGAATTCTATCCTATCCCAAACAACATACTTGTCCAATTTTAATCTGTCATCTTTAGTAGCATAATGCTCCCTAATCCGAGATATAATTACCTGGGAATCTCCATGAACTTTTAAACACTTAATACCATGCTTGATAGTAATATCCATTCCAAAGATTAAGGCTTCATACTCAACAATATTATTTGTGCATTGAAAAGTCAGCAAGAAAGAGTACTTGAAGGTGATACCTGAGGGCCATATAAACAAAATTCCTGCTCCAGATCCTTCCTTCTAGCATCCTCCATCAAAGTAAATTTTCCATAGTCCATTTTTTTGCAACAACAATTCATCCACAATTGGATCAGTGTTCTTTAACCATGGCTTGATTTCTTCAACAATAAAATTTTCCATATCAACACTCACACAACAATTCAATTGGTCAAGTAGAACCACCTCCACCATGACAGATGACTGAGGTTCTCCATACAACTTAACCTCATGTCCATTTACATGGATAGTTGCATAGGACAAATCTAACTACATTTTTCCACCTACTGTTGCTGCCCACTACCTTGAAAGAAGCATACCATAATATGGTTTAGTGTCCACTACCACTATATCCATTCTGTGAGTTTCCTCAGGGAAAGAAGCAATTTTCACCTCAATGTCTTTCAGTGTTCCTATCACAGGAACCTCCTTGTTGTCCATGGCATAACAACTTCCAGCAATTATACTGACTTGGAGGCCCAATTCCTTCATAACATGATAAGACATCACATTTAATGCAGCTCCAGAATCAATGATGTAGTTTTTTACCAAGAAACTATTAACCATTAAAGTGACATAGAATGGGTCAACAGATAATGGTTCTTGGGTGATTATATCATTAATACAAATATTAGAAAATTCTTTGCTTTTTTCTTTCCCTTTCACTAGTGGAATGTCTTCTCTAGTATCATTTGGTGTCAAAGGTATTTCCTCTTGGTTGGGAACATATACATCATCTATCCCTTTTAAAAGTGCCAGAGAAGCTTCTTTGTGCTCTTTTATTTTTGACATTTCCATGAGTGGGACTGAGACTTTCATTTGGGTCAGAGCATGTTTCATGTCAAAAAGGGCTAATTCAAAGGACATATCAATCATCCTTTTCACTTTCTTGGATTTCTCATTGGGTACTAGTTCCTCTTTTGATACTTCCCCTCCAACATGATTAGAAGAAGGTCCTACTTGTTTCCCACACTTATCATTATTATCTTCCTTAGCATGAATATACTCAATAACTTGAGGTGGATCTTTTTTGACATAGATAGGGGAAGACTTTCCTTGAGTTTGATGTACTATTCTATTTCTCAGGTTCTATGGATTTCATGCTTGATTAATTGTTGCAATAGTCAAAGAACTTTTTTCCTCATCAGTGGGAGTTCTGAAATGAGAATGTGGGTTGTCACTTCCCACTGTGTTTATAGTTGCTTGTGAAATACTGTCAATCTGACCACTTTGATAAAGTGGATTTTGCAATTGATTCTTAAAACAATAATTATCTTCTATACACAAATTATCAGAAGATGATGCAATATCATAAAAGCATGGATATGGTTTTTTTACTGTGAACATATTTATAGCAGGGCCTTCTTGTTGTCTTTCTTTTGTTTGATCAAACAGAGCCTGGGCTAGTACACATTGATAGGAGGAGTGTAGCATATTGCAAGCATCACACTAGGGAGTGTTCTCAACATAGTTGGCACTATTCCTTTTTAGGGGATCTGGGGTTTCCTTGGCCTTTGGGTTATCTTGTCCATCAAGGACTGGTTTGCCATTATTCCAATATGTATTATAAGGGTAATCTCTCAGGTTAGGATGTTTTTCAAATCTTTGGTTAGTGTACTTATTATCACGGTATCCTCCTCTATCATTTTTATTCATTTTGGAAGCAAGGTATTTTACTGCACTCACCATTTTATCGACTATATCATCTTCTTTGACATTTTTGTTGGCCGACCCCTTTTCCTTCCAAAGTTTATTGTCTTCCCCTTTCCCTAATTTCCTTGATGCTCTCCTATTACTCTCAATGTCAATTGCTATTTTATAAGCATCCCTTAAGGTTGTAGGGTTTTTATCTTTGAGTAGATAGGAAATTTTTCCATCAGTAGCATTGATATAAGTAGTGATGCATACTTCCTCATCTAACCTTAAGACTTGGAAAAGTTTATTCATGGCCTTTTGTAATCTATTGTTAAAATCAGCCATACTCTCATTTGGGAACTTTTTAATGTTATTGAATTCATTTAACATGTATCCAGAATCCACATGTTCTCTACACTGTTCCCTAAAAGACTTTACAAATTCATCCCAAGAAGCAATACTATCATTAGGTAAATTTCTGAACCAATCCCTAGCATCTTCTGTTAATGACTAAACAAAAAGTTTCATAATAACATCCTCATTTTCAATCTCAAAGTCAGTCATCTTATCAATAAAAGATTTTAGATGCTCTTCACAATTAACAACATTATTTCCAGTGAACTTGGGGATTTTATCTCTTACCTCATTGGGGATCACATTAGGGTGACCAGGAATGCCTTAAAAAAGGAGAGCTCTATATCTGTTCATGTGGACAGGCCTTCTATGGAAATTTCCAAGTTCATTATTACCACTTGGTCCAGTAGCTCCTCCTTGATTTTGAATGGGAGGTGGAACACTTTGCTTAGGGTTGGTAGCTTGAATGCTTGGGCTGGGAAAAACTGGGCTGAGCACTTGCATTTTGGCCAGAGTTCTTAACATTTGAATTCAAACTAGAAGATTGCACCTTAGGATCACCCCCTTGATTGGGCCAAAATATTAATTTTGTGGCTGTGTTCCATGATTAACTGGCATAGAGCTGCTTGCAGAAGTGTTAGTAGTAGCATGTAGAAAATCTATTTTCATTGTCATGTCTGCTATAACAACTTCTAATTCTAACTTCTCTAGTTGCTTGGCCAAATCCTCTTTGGCTTTTCTAGCTTGTTCCAATTTAAGATCCACTTGGGATGCTCCTATAGGGATCGTCAAGTTTTTCTTAGGTTCCTCTATAGTCACACCAACAACCTTTTGTTTACCTTTGTTGGGAACCTCCTTCATATTTGTCTTAAGCTTTGCATCATGCTCAATCTCATATGGGAACAATTGCGTGATGACATGCCCTTCCTTCTCAAATTCATCCTTGTCAAGATTTGAGATTTTATTTGGGGCTTTGTTCCTTAAATCATCAAGGTTACCAAACAATTTTGGATTCAAACCATTAACTTCTTGACTCAGGCTTTTATCTTTAAGGTCATTCCTTCTAGTCTCAGCTAAGAGCTCTTCTGTTTCCACTAATAAGTCATATATCTTTTGTCCACATTTCTTCTCTGCTTCAACTAATTCCTTTTCTTGTTCTTTCTTTCTCCTTCTCAAAGCCATAATCTCATTTTGCAACTTATCAGAATCATATGAAGTTATTTCAACAACAAAGGTCTCTTTTGGTGGAGCAAGATTTTCTTCTACAGGAAAGAAACCTATATCAATATTTTATCCATCCCTAAAGGGATTAAAGTTGGCATTAGCTCTGTAAGTGTCAGTTAGTCCCATGGGTCCTACATCTTTAGATGAAGATGGCTTTCTTTCTGCAACTGAAGTCTCCATCTTCCCCTTAGAGGTATGGTGGGAATCATGTTTAGATGTACCTCTTTTAGACCATTGTTTCCTTTGAGGTGTATGGAGCTCCTCTCCAACATCCTTTTTAGGATTTTCTCTGAAGTATGATCTAGTATTCCTTTGTCGACTCATCTTATAGAATAGATAAATATTTTCAAAATTTTTAATGTGCAACACTGGAGTACACAGAGGTTAGAGTTGCCACCTCTTTTTAGAGGACAAATATATATAAAGATTGAGTATATTGTCCTAACTCAGGTTTTCCCTTTTAGAGAACAAAATTTCTTGCTAATTCCTCACCTGGCAATCTTAAGAAAATGCTCCTTAACTGTTCATATCATTGCAAATCAATTTTGTAACTTTCCTTGAGACATATAAACTATATTAAGCCAGATATTTTGCAGTCACCAGTCACTCAATCTGAGACAAGATTCATATCATTTTTAGGATAAAAAATTTCAAACAGTGTGCGATAAAATATAAACAAAATAGACTTGCCTCTATGAATATGAGGAAAAATAGACTAATTCTCAATATTCTGAGGACAAACTCTTTAATTAACATGAATCTTAGAACATTACAATATTCCCTAGTAGAGTCACCAATTAGTTAGATCTTTTTCTTGCAGAATTAGTATATAGCAGTGAATGCTAGACTCTTTCGTTCCCAATTTAGATTCTCACAGGGAAAAGGCTAATTAACAAGGATGAAATTCCTACAATTTGGGCTCCACATACCCAGGTGGGTGCACCTTCAACAGACTACTATCTTTCAGCAAGTCTAACAGTGGATTAAGGATTCATTATCCTTCTTCTTTTTAAGCCACTTGGCTTAGGAAGGCTAATCTATAGATATTCTCTTCAAGGAATCACTAAGATGAATTGCACTGAATACAATTATCTAGACATGTATTTGAGGTAACAAAAATATAAAGATTGATTAATATTTGATTGATGATAACAACCACTTATTAGAATTTTGACTAGTGCCTAATCATGGGCCATAGAGTCAAAATAAAACATACATACACCATGGATAATTAATTGAAATAAAAATAAAACCTTAGATGGAATGCCTTACAAACTATCTTATCACCCTCACACCCCTGTATCAAATTCTTGCATAAACCCTAACCCTCTGTAATTATCTACAATATTTAAACCCTCCTTGAAAGAAACTCACAAATAATGACATAGCTACCTTATAACCAGTACATTTAAGATGCCTTACAAATTAAACATATAAGAGCTTATAGTAAATGTTAAAAGACATCATTGGTACCAAAGTGGAGACTCTATTATATTTTATTAATATAAGCATGATCTCAATACATTCAAATTGATTCAAAACCAAAGCCTAGACACAATTCAGAAGTTAGTCTTATTTTTACCATCCATTACAATATATTACAACTTACTATATATAGCCAACACTATTCATCTTGGAATCCTTAAAGATCAAGGATGCAACAAGCTTTGAATGACTGGGCTAGAAGAAAACTTGGAGAATAACAGGACAAAATAGAAAGTGGACAAAAAAACCACTCTTGTTACAAGATATTCCAACAGATTCTTTGTCCTATGGCCACATTGTGATTGCACTTGCCCTGTAGTTGCTGGGAAATATCTAGGTGGAAATCACTACCTCTAATGTTGATGATGTGTGATATCCATTCTCAACTCCATCAACTACTCTGTTGTGCTTCCTCGTCAACTTGCATATCTTCTCTTTCACCTAGATAAGTTATTGTGTACATGTCCTTCTAGGAAGTATACACTTCATCACTCGGCCAAATGAAGCCAAGAACTTCATCTTTTCTACTATTGATTTCCTTCCATGTGACTGTTAGATTTGATGAATGCAAATCCTCCCAAGAACACCTGCATGCAAGACTATCACAGAGAAGCAAAGACAGAAGAAGAGAGAAGAACAGATAGCTATGGCGGCCAAAAGGCTAGAGATATCAAATCCATGTTGACAGAAAAAGCATCTATATTATCAACAAAAAATGAATACAATGATCTCCTTACTGAAATGTAAAGAAGTGAATCCTTATAAAAGGAATCACAAAACCCTAAAGGAAACCCTAAAGAATTATAAAGCGCTGCCTAAGTGAAACTTAAGCCTAGAGTATAATAGACTAATAATTAAGTGATTTAATTATTAGATAATATAAGACTACTCTAACACCCCCCCTTAAGTGTAACTTAGGGAGAAGAAAAATAGCTAAACTACTGCAGAAAGAAGGAAAGATGGGTCCCGACAACAAGGCCTGATTAGGTGCCCAAAACATAAAAGGGAAAAGATGTCCCAGAGAAAGGAACAAGAATGAACAAGAAGCATCTCCAAAGCAAGGAACTGTAAACTCTGTTAGAAGAGACTGCTGGAACCCCCACTAAAGTGCATGACCAGGTAGAGAAGACAATGTCTGAAGAGCTGATCATTCAAACCAGGAAGCAATAGAACCAACAGGTGAACCCCCCCATAATGCTGAACTAGGAGAGGTGATAGGAACACGGAAATGCAATGCCAGAAACAGCTGCAGAAGAAGAACCAGGAACTCCAACAGTGCAATAGAAGTACAAACACAGGATAAAGGGTGGTGTCATCGACACACAACATGGGCTAATATCGTGGAAGGTACACTCACTTGACAAAAGTGGATGAGCCTAAAATGGCAAAATCATCATAACCCCCCATGGCACTTTATGACACAGTGCGAGGATAAAAACTAAACAAGGTGTACAAGATCCCACATATACAGAAGTAGGCACTTTATCTCAGTGCATTTACAGAATAAAGAATGCATCAGAATGAGCATACAAGCTCAGAAGTTAGAAAGAAGAGTGCAAGAATATTAGAAGAAGAGATCCCAGGACCTGTAGAACTAAGCAATCCACCAGAGTGCATAAAATTCCAAACTCAGAGGAGAGAAAACCTAGAGCACAATCTAGAAAAAATAACCCTGCAACTGAATAGTACACTAAACCAGCTTTTTGACGATATCTCATTTGCCAAAACAGAGTCTGGATGAGCCAGATATGACTCTTGGAAGGCAAAAAAAGACATCAAACATCAACAGAAAAAAATGCTATCAAAACAGTAGAACCAAAAACCCTAATCATCATAGTCAGAAAGATCTCGGAAAGAGCTTTCCAATGATATAAAGAAGTCCAAAAAAGACCTCCGTATACTCCAGATATCGCAAAAAAGGCCCAGGTACCTCCAAAAAACCAAAAAGGGCAAAAAAGAGCCCCAGGGGCTAAAAAATTTGGGCCCCCGGGCGCATGGCATGCTCAGGGGCTAAGCCCAAGGCCTGCAAGCACCCATATGACCATCCGCTTTGCATTAGAGCCCGCGGGGGCTGGCAAAAGGCCTCCACCGGCGGGGCGGAGCTGGGGGCGGAGGAGCCAAGGTGGAGCAGCCGGAGCGGGTAGACAAGCGGTGGGGGCCGCAGAGCATAACGGTGGCCAGAGGAAGGCGGAGCCCGAGTGGCGAAGGAGGCCGGGTGGTGGGGGCCACGATGGAGGGGGCATCAGAGGTGAACCACTGGCCGATCCACTGCCAGAGGTGTCAGAGTGGTGGCGCGATGGCGCCTCTTACAATTTCAAAGGCAGCGTTAAAAACAAACGCCAAAAATCATTTTAAAATGATTTTTTAAATTTTTTTTTTTGAAACCCGTGTCCGTACGGCCCTTAGGAGGCCAAATTTTTTTTTTCTTGATGTTCCGGTGTCCAAATCGGACAAATTTTATATCAATCCTGGGGTTTTTGGGCCTTTCAGACTCAATTGTGAGGTCAGTTTTGGTCCAAAATGCCTCAAAAAAATAGAGACCCCCCAGAACTAATAAAAAGTGCCAGGAAAAGACTGGCGATCTTTAAACCCTTGAATGCTTCAAAAGGACAAGAACAATGAGCAGTAGGAGAGCTCTAATACCATGTTAGATTTGATGAATGCAAATCCTCCCAAGAACACCTGCATGCAA
The DNA here is from genome assembly GCA_018584345.1 of Thuja plicata. Classification (NCBI taxonomy): domain Eukaryota; kingdom Viridiplantae; phylum Streptophyta; class Pinopsida; order Cupressales; family Cupressaceae; genus Thuja; species Thuja plicata. The sequence goes on from MU226302.1 coordinate 6,025,242, forward strand.
GACTGTCACAGAGAAGCAAAGACAAAAGAAGAGAGAAGAACAGATAGCTATGGCGGCCAAAAGGCCAGAGATATCAAATCCATGTTGACAGAAAAAGCATCTATATTATCAACAAAAAATGAATACAATGATCTCCTTACTGAAATGTAAAGAAGTGAATCCTTATAAAAGGAATCACAAAACCCTAAAGGAAACCCTAAAGAATTATAAAGCGTTGCCTAAGTGAAACTTAAGCCTAGAGTATAATAGACTAATAATTAAGTGATTTAATTATTAGCTAATATAAGACTACTCTAACAATGACATGTTCCTTTTCTATCTCATCTGACCAGAATGCAAAGAATGACCTAGCCTTACTTACTATCTCAATTGTTTGAGCAAAAAGCAGGGTACTCTCCAAAGTTAGTATACTATTGGTTCTGACTGCTAATGCTTCATTCATTTGCTGGTATCACAACCCCTCATCTTTGATGTTTCCATTCTTCCTAAAGAGGTTTGGGAACATTTCATACTTATCCTATGAGTAATCCCTTTTCAAAGTTAGCACCTTCCTCATGACCATGTCTCTTCTGATATCCATATCCAAAAGTAATTTTACACACTTGTGGGTGCTAGTTAGGACTATGTCAACATCATTACTTTTCTTGCAATAGGTGTGGAAGAATTTTAATTCCTCTATTTTCCCTCTCCACTGGGTCGCCAACTAATCCAGATTGTCTTTTTTTTCATGGTATTCATTCATAATGTTGATAATCTTCTTACCTTGAGTGTAAATTATAGTGAGTAGTACTTCGGAGAACAATGCATAAGAGCAGTGTGTATTTTATCTGCATACCTCTACTTTACCCATGATTCTGCCTCTTTGAAGGCCACAGACTGCTCTACCCATTATTTCTTCCACCTTTCTAATTCTTCTCTTGCAGCTTTTAGCATGGCCCTTTCCTATTCTAGCTCCTCTAGGGTGGTGGAAATAGATGGTGCAAGGGAAGGAGGGTAGGTGATGATGGGACTTGATGAGGAAGGCTGGTGGAGTTCTTGTGTAATCCTCTTCTGAGGCATTACTTGTCTTGTTTTCCTCCCCTCCAGAAATGATATTCTATTATCCTTTTGTAGGGATTTAACCATTTCATCATTGTATGCTTTTAATACAAATTCATATTTTTGGTTCAGGCTATTATAAGCCTCTTTCTCTTTTTCAGCTACCTTCAAACTCAAATTGGCAGTTTGAAGAACAAGGTTAGCTACCTCAATACCTAAGGTATCAGAAACTCTTTTAACAATGAGGCTCCCTGTATCCTTAGTTTGATCATCTTCTTTCATTCTTATTTTGTCCTTCTTTTTGAAGGACCATATTTCCAAAGCTACATGATCTTCACTAAACTGGGCACCAATTGACGCTCCAGTAGTGCTCAATGGTTTTGCTTCCTTTCTAACAACATCAAAAACTACTGCATCAACCAAATCCCACTGGGGTAGGATAAGGACTCCCTATTTCTTTACCAACTCCCTAACCTCTTCATGAGTTATTTTGTCAAATTTGGTCATTATCTCTTGTTTGACCTCCTTTTCAATATCAGCCTTGGGCTAATTTGGTTGGGCTTCTTGCAGCCTCTAGCACTTATCTTTGAACTCATCAATGTGAGTTCTCCATAGAAATATAATGAAGGCCCTAGCCTTGACAAAATTGTCATATGATAAGAACTCCTCACTAGCCTGTTTGGTTATAGGGTCTAGCTCTTTACTTGTAAACTCTACTACTATGAGATCATCAGTTGTATGCCTAGGTGCCTCAGGCACTCCTTCTTTTAATTCTTGAGTAGTAACAAAAACTTGGCTTGTGTTCCCCATTTGAACCAATTGCTCATCAATGGCTTGGTCATCCATTTGTAAAGGGGATTGGGAAGGAGAATATAATGCACTCTCTTGCTCTTTTCCCTCCACCTTTTGTTTTTTGGGAAAGCACATCTTTTGGGCACTAGCATCTGTTGGCCTTTTTCCTTTCTGATCAAAAGTCTTATTGATTTTGGGCATAATGGTGCTATACCCCCTTCTCTTGTATACTACATAATTCCCTAGTGGGACTACCCTTTCTTGTGAAAGTTTGCTTAAGATGGCTTGAGCCTTTTCTGGCTCAACTTCCATTATTATTTGTTTCTTCTCACTGAGGGTCTGCATGATTCCCTTGAATAATGTCATTAGGGACTCTATCTTCTTGGCCCAAGGGAAAAATTACTTCAAAGGATCATAAGAATTATCAAAATTGTGGACAAAGTCCAAATATTTCTTGTACACTAGCCATTTCTCTTTCCTGACCTCCTGGTCATTTAGATCAAAAAAATTTCTAATAATATCCTTAGGGAAACTAAACTGGTGCTCTAATGTCAAGTACTTGGTTCTCTTTCTCAACATGCCCATTATGAAATCTTCATTGTCTGCACAGCTGGATACAGACTTTGCTAGATGATAGGGCTCAAAATATATATCAAACTGTGTCCACCTAGGCTTTACTATGATGAAATGATGGGCTCTTGTAAGGGTAGGGAAAATGCTTCCCTTCATTTTTCCTATGAGGGCTTCCTCTTGTATTCCACCTAATTGTCTCAGAATTTTAGCAATTCCAATCTTCAGTGGGACTCTATAGGGCAACACATTGGGGGTTCCCCTGAATCCATAAACCCTTATTACTGTAGAAACATGGTATAAAATCAAATCTCCCCAATTGTGGGAAATCTTTAACTCTGGGGAAAACTCCATAGGTCTCAGTAATTTCATCATATCCATATGGATCCTTGCATTTTTTCTGGTTAATAATGACTTAAGCCTAGTAGCAAAAACCCTGTCAAAGTATACATAATTGGCTTCTTTTCTATCCCATGATAGATCAACACTCCAAACTTGAACAGGCAAATCCTCATCACCTTGGATCCTAGTCAGGTCCATCTCCTCCTCAAAGAAGTAAACACTATTGAACAAAAACATGTACATAATAAGGGAATACCACCCCATTGGTTTGAGTATGTTGCTATCTTGGATACCTACTAGACCTTCATTCATTTGTTGGGCAATGTAAGAAGCATAGTCAAAAACTACTGATAGGTGGGGATGAAGGATCTGAATCACCATGAGAATTATATGGACATGCATTGTTGTCTCTTCATCTTCTCCTAGAACTTGGCACAGGGTGTAACCACCTAAATTTGGTCTATCACAACTATGGACCCTATTTGCCCTAAGTGTGATCATACCCTCAATTTATGTCCAAACGACCCTGTTACTGCTTGGCATAATTATTTTAATCAATTTAATATCCTAGGTGATTTTTATCACTGATTTATATTAACTATTTTAGCCATACAATTCAAATCAATTTCGACCAATCAAATAAAATCAAAATCAAACATGGCTATAGTATTTAATTATAAAGGAATTAAATAAATCCCTAAATCAAATACCCACTTGCAATTAACCTATTCCCCTAGCCTATTTAATTTAATTAAAAATGGCTATAGTCCTCTAATTATTAAAAAGCAATTTAATTGTTTAAATAATTAATTCCTCTATTTCTAAAT
>MU226302.1:6073148-6083638 GCA_018584345.1 Thuja plicata
TATATATATATATATATTATGTTGGCATACTTATTCATTATTTTCATTATTGTTACTTTGTTTTGGGTCTTCTCAATGGATAGAACATTTGGTATTGAATGTTGTCATTTGGAGTCCTTGGAAGAACAGTGCTCCAGATTATTTAATGTGTGTGATGATTACATCAAACATGCTATTCAATACCTTCTGAAACATAATATTGTTGGCTCGCATGTACACGATGGGGTGATCTATAAAATAGTATTTTATACTCTCTTTCAAGTTACCAGTTAGTTTGAATGGGCCTTGAAGGTGGTTAAGCATGTGGTTGTTTCCAACAATTTGGAAAAAGTTGTGTAGGGGATTTGTACGATCAATCCAAACATTATCTCTAGCAGGCTTGGCTCAATTTTTGGTAATAGAGTTGGCTCTACAAATAAAATGGTGGCATGGGAGATCTTCAAGATATCTTGTGCTAATGATGACTACATTACTATGAGTATCTTCCATGGTCGCAATGAACATTTTTTCACTTGTGACGATAGGAATGTTATAATGGACTACTTCTTTGGAGTTGGCATTTTTGTCAACAAACTAGGTCATCTTTAGATGAAACATAGACATCAAACTTAATTATTTAGCATAATGTCTAGAATAATCTTCTTTGTAAATGTTTTTGTTGATACATACTCATGGTCTAGATATCCATATGTTCATCATCATTACAAAAACTTATCTAGCTAATGAACTTTATATCCTTATGCATTATGTTGTTGTGTTTTGTCTCTTTTTTTTGACATAATGAATGGTTATATATCTCTCTTCAAGGGTAGGTTATTCATTAATACCATATCATGTTGTATTTAGTTATATGTAGCTCTAATTTTTTATTGTCTACTATGCAATATTTAGCATATGTATCATTTGACTTATGTAAATCTGATTATGATTGACCTTCATAACATTGAACAGGCCACTCTAAACCAAAATATTGGCCTGCTCAATTTTTTCAAATACACTAGGAACCATAGTGACAAGTAAGCCTGCAAGTGTAATAGAAGTCACCCCTGTTCCTAGAACTTTGAACCACCTACTCTGCAATCTAAATATTTAATCATAAAGACATTGCCAAAACATCATTCATTTCTAGATCAATATCTCTTCAATAAATGTTCACAATTTGGTGAAGAGTTTTCACTATGATGGATCAAATAGTCCTTAACCAAATCTAAGGTGATTCACATCAGCTTGGCTGAATTTGTGTTATGTTCAATCAATTAAATAGGGTTTATTGCAACTAATAACTCCCATTAAAATTTTAGAAAATAAATTCTGTATACATCATCACTAACATTAGAACATACATGCTTTAATAGGTGAGTGCACAATGAATTTAAATAAAAGAAACTAGATAAGGTGTGTGACATTCAATTTGACTTAATAATCAACTAGTCTGACTAAGAAATTAGCAAACTCTAACAACTAATAACTCCTAATAAAAGTGAGACTAAGTTACATAAACAAATCACTCAAGTCTCAATTAGGTAGCTGGCTACTAATCTAAAATATGATGCCATACAAAGCTAGCCATCATTCTCCTACACAACTACATCCTCTCCATGTTGTTCTCTTTGTTGTGCACATGTCGAGACCTGCTGCTGTCACTATTGTGCTATCACCATAAAAATTCCATAGTTGTAGTACATAACATGAGAGACAACTTATATGTCTCATACAGTCAATCAATCTGAGTCTTGAAGAATCTAATACTACAATTAGTCCAACTAAATAGTTTTAATGGGTATTCTAGGAGTTCATGTGTTGCATTTGTAGGGTTATTGATCAGTAATCAGCCTTGAAGTTGATTTGATGATGATTATGAAGAAGATTTGAAACTGTTGCACCAACTTGAATTGGATCGATCATCATTTTCAAATCTTCTTCATCAATCACCATCAACCATTTTCCAAGAGAAACACCTTTCTCTATATGAATTTTGGTTTACATTTCCCTATAATCCTGATGCAAAATGTTTCCATGAAGTACTTTAGGGGTATAATGAATTCAAGCAAAAGGCTCTGGAGGCCGCTAAGTCTTTTGTACTAGAAAACTCCTTTTGTTTGGTAATTTGAATCCATCAATGGAAACTTACAATCCTAAAAAATTAGTATATCATTGATGGCTTCATAATTATTAAGTGAAAGGGAGTTCTCTAATCCAAAACCCCCTTTGGTGATGATCCTATGTAGTTCCACATAGACACGATATGTTCCTTAGAAGACTTTTAATCTCACAACAGCTGAGAAACATAATGATGCAGTCAAGCTTGGAGAATCCAAGAATGGACTGTCCAAACTTGCAGCCAACAACCAAAACAACACAATAGAAATAAAAACAACAACAAATAATAGAGAATTGAATCAACACTCAATTTATTGCAACATGTCAGGCTGTAAGGCCTTTCTAGTTACAGCCAATTACAAAACAAATAACAATTTTGTAAGATCCCTCAACATCCAACTCAACCCTAACCCTAGCTAGTCAGATCTGCAACAATAGGTTGCAGCAATCTATTAGAAACCTACAAGAAGATCTAAACTTGTGCACACAGGCCTCCAAGAATCCTCCTTGTTTCTAAGCCTCAACTCTAGCTCTGCAATAGATTCACAACAACAGGCTGCTCTTCTGCCAAACTATAACTACTCACTGCAAGATTTAGCTCCACCTTCCAAACTAGTCCAGATCTGCAACAGAAAGACTCTAATAGGAACTCCAAGATATAATCTAAACTTGTGCTCTCAAGCCACCAAGCAATATTCTTGTCTCCTAATCCAACATGCCACTAGCTTTTATAGCTTCCTTCCACTATCTCTTAGATCCACAGATCTTACATCAAATCACCCATATGATCTCTCTAATCTCTACCCTTAACATTCTACCCAAACCCTCTATAAATAATAATCCAAACAAGCAAGCCACAAGTCAGCCTTGAAAATACAATTAATTAAAATCCCAAGACCAAGTCAGCCTCCCACATAAATTAAATAAACCCTTACATTAAATATATGTTCCAGCCACAAGTCGGCTTGCAAACAAATATTAAATGCAAATGTCATCCAACATGTTGGCCTACAGATCCACCAACACAGTCGGCCAGCCCAACTGCCGAGCACCAGACTACCAAGAAAGTTGAGCAACAGACGTGGCCGAGCTTCCCCAAGCAATGCCAAGCAGAACCAACTCGGCAAGAAGATTGAGCAACTTGGCAAGCATGACTGAGCAACTGGAGCTGAGCAAATAGGAAACCAAAACACACCACAGAGGACAAGTAGTCCAAATACCATTGCATCAGACTTAAGTTGTGTTATCACATAAATTAGGTGCTTAACAGACCTGTGTGCAGTACAAATCTAGGTCATTAGGTCATTAACTGTTCATCTATTTCTAGGTGATATTCGTACATTTAAAACATTGTTTTCTCTCCTGAATTTCTAAATAAAATATTCAAAAGGTTTGTTGACTGCTTTGGCCTATAATGATCTGATTTATTGTGCTCAGAACTGTAATAATTTAAATTATCAGAAGCATCACAGTAATTTTCAGTATTCCAGAACTTGAAATGCATTGTTGTTGAAACTCTGAATTCATAAGATTATAAATTCTTTTTAAATGATTTTGATGTATTGTATACCAACATTGTTGATCTAACTCTCGACACACCAGCATCGAAAATAGAATTAACTTTGACAACAACGCCTAGAGGAGGTCACAATAAATTGAGGGAAGAGAAGATATTTTTTACAGTGAGAGTGAGGCCATTAAATAGGAAAGAAATGACTCACAAGGATGAGTTAGCTTGGGATTGCAAGAATGAGCAGACTATTGTGTTCAAACACGATTCAAACTCATACTCTTTTGGTAAGCAAATTTATCACAAAAATAACTGAATCTAAATTTATTTTCACTCTTCATTTCTTAATTTTATTTATATGTGTTCTACTACTGTAGAAATCATTTGTTTGTGATGAAATTGTAAATTTGTTGTGTAGATAGGGTTTTTGGCCTTCTTGTCCAACCGAGCGTGTGTATGAGGAAGAGGCAAAAGATGTGGCTTTATCTGTGCTGAACGACATCAATGGTGAGTAATTTATGTTTGTAAGGTCAACATCACATACCAAAAAAAGGATTCTTATCAACCTCATATCCATGCGTACTTTGTGTAGTTTCATTTCCATGTCAACATGAAAGTTTGTAGACTTTTAGGTTGTTGTATCTTGTTTCTATATTCGATTCCGTCAGTTCCTTTTTCATCAACATTTTGAATCACACTCTGCACACTCATGAGCCATCATCTAGTGTTGAGAAGAAGAAATAGATAGATATTTCTGGAAAGATATTGCTTTCATTAGGTCCATTATACAAACAAAAGTAAGAATTATAGACAACTTGGGTGTAGAGAGGGGGGATGCACCAAATTAAGGTGTTACAATTTTTTTAAATAAATAGAGTATTTTTTTTTTTTGATTTTGGAGAGAGAGAAATGTTGCTTTAGTTCTGATGTCTAGTTTCCTTGTAAATTTTTCTTTGTAAGTCTTATAAATAATTCCGCTATCAAATTATCAGATTGGTAAGTCTTATAAATAACTCCGCTATCAAACTTAGAACTTGGTATAAAAGGAGTTTGACATTTTGCTTATGCAACGTTTATTTTTTCCTTGCAGACTGTGGGGAGTACACTGAGATCAACATCAAATTCTGTTAAGTCCCTTGTTGCTAACCTGGTATGCTGTGCTTTTGGAATTATAGTTTTAATAAATGTAGCTTTCAACGCTTAGATATTCTTACGAGATTTCAGTTTTGGATTATCTTGTGTATAAGATTTTTGTGACATTGATTGGTGAGGAAACTCACTCAACATCAACAAACAAATCTTATAGGCAGGGTTATATTATTGTTCACAGGATTTTCTTGATTCTCAAATTCCTATGACTGGGTGGATCCTATTTTGTATAGAATTTTGTTGATCTTGCTGGAAGTGAGCGTGCATCACAAACAAATGTAGAAGGGACTATGCTCAAGGAAGGGTGTCATATAAATCAAAGCTTACTAACTTTAAGTATTGTAATACGTAAACTTGGGTATACTAATATATTATCTATATCTTGTTTCTAAGATGTTTATTCTGGTAGAACTACTCTTTATTTCATTGATCTTATCTATATACTAGACTGACAACATTACAAGAAAGATTTGTATATTTCTCAGATGTTATTTTTCTACATCATTATATGCTTACTTCCTTTTGATACTGTGGGTGCAGTGGTGGAAAATGAATGGTCACATACCTTACCGTGACTCAAAGCTCACTCGGATTTTGCAGCTTTCTCTTGATGGTAATTACAGGATAGAAATTATATGTACCATGAGTCCTACATCATATCATGTTGAGAAGTCTCAAAATACACTTACAAATTGATTGTTCCAAAATAGGTTATTTCAGATAAGGACCTAGTTAAGCAATTACAGACAGAAGTTGCAAGGCTTGAGGTTGAATTTCTTACACTAGGGTTGATCACAACAGCATGTCCAGAATCATTACTGATGGAGAAGGAGCTGAAAATTCAAAAGTTATTTTCATTACAAGTGATTATTATAAATGAAGAGAAAATCTTGTTATTTTGGATTTATGCATCCATTCAGAAAAGAAATTAAGCCAGGTCAACTTGCAGGTCTTTATTTCAAGAGTTTGTCCTCAATCAATGCCTCCTATTCACTTCATGTATATTTGGACATTTTCCAAAGAAATGAGTTTTCATGTTGTGCCACCTCATACAATTTTGATAGCGAATTTGATTTCCTTTTGGCATTACTCTAGACAATGATTATGATTAATTTTTATTTTTAATCATTGTTTATGGAACATTGTGATCAACGCTCTCGCAAAAAGATGTGATAATAATCTAAACTTAATATAAGCAATAGGAAGTTAAATGAAATGTAACCAGTGCCTTCGTGGTCTTCATAGAGGAAAAATAAATGGAGAAGATTTTTTTGGGGATAGACATGGAAATTATCCTGTACATCACTAGTTTGAAACCTCTAAAGGCCATGGGGAGATCAACTTCAATTTTAGAAAATTATATGGAAATAATGAACACGTTAGATTGTTTTGATGGTCTTGCTTCTTTATGCAAGATTGGTTAGATGAAACAATCATTTCCTCTTTTTCAAATAATAAATTCCTTTGATGTAATTAATTGGCAATTGATATTAAATATATTTTAGTTGTCATTTGATCATATTTGTATTCAATTACTAATTAACAATTTATATTAATTATCATTAGAGTTTCTAAATGTGTGACAACTAGAACCATATTTTGTTTATATTAAGTTTAACTACGCCCTTAAGGAGTGACCCAATTAAATAATGTGTGGACTGCAATAGTTTCACCTATAGGTATCTGATCCCAATGTAACAATAAATGGCGTCCCATTATGAACCTCTTACAATTTTTAGGTTTGATTCTCCAAATCACCATGAAAGTTTTCTTCACATTTGTTTGTTCAATCTCAAGGTAAATAGTTGTCACAATAGACAATAAGAATCACCTGGATTCCAAAGCTTACCAATCATAAAAGAAACCTATCATAATCAATTCCCTTGTGCTTCTCAACACTACCATTAGAACTAATCTTCCTTTGGACAGCCAACCAACAAGTTTTTGACCATCGAGCAAAGATACTAAGTCCCATGTGTGGTTTTCATTCAATGTAGCCATCTCATCTTTTGTTACTTATGGTGTTCATACTTACAAATATAACATCATCAACTCCCATTCCACAATTTTTAGGGTCAAATAATTACAAGAATGTGAACTTGTATGACCTCAACAACAACTCTTCCTATTTGTAATGTCCCCAATTTTGAATGTAATTGAAAATTTTATAGGTCTATGCCCACAACGTCAAATTTTGGGACTTAGCGACTGTTATGGGTTAAACAATTTGAAAATATATGCTCAAAATATCAAATATTTGAAGTTAAAATACTGCTCCTTCCAAACGTTGATTGTAGATTGCTCTCAATTGATGAAAATCGAAGTAATCGGTTGTCAATTTGGTGCTCTGGAAAGAAACAATTGTTCTAGATTATCTTCATTTAAGTTGAACTGCCCTACAGTTTCTATAGTTAATTTATTTGTTTCCAATTCTTGAGAACATTATTTGGTTCATGCAAGTCGTCGTATTTTTATAGATATATCCTTTATTGAGTGGAGTAAACAAATATTGTGAGCTTTCCATATTCTTTAAGTGTTTTTTCACAATTTTATTTGTCAAAGATTGAATTAGGGATTAAGTGTTTTGTCACAATTTTATTTTTACATTGATGAGAATCAATGATTGAGAGTTTTTAGATTCTGAGAAGATGTATATTAGTGGAGGCCAGAAGGAATATTTGTGGAGATTTTGTGAAGATTTGTTAAATGTCTAAAGTTCTAGAGAATATCTTCTTTACTGAGCTGAGGTAGGAAAAAAGTGAGGATGAGGGTTTCTGGATTGAGTACCAGTGCAGAGATGATGATTCAGTAACCTATGTCTATAAAACCTTCATGAATATTTCTTCTTTGGCTTCCACTCATACCTCTTCTCAGAATCTAGAAACTTTGGATATTGTTTCTCATCCATGCACGAAATGTGCTAGTGATCGTATAAAATTCCTCCGAGCCTCTAGTATTGATGAGTTGCACAAGTGTAAAAGGTTTTTGCTAGACTGGGATCAATTATGAGAAGGTAAACAACAAGATAATATTATTGTATCTTTCCTTTCTTTTATCCATTCATATTGTATGTCTTCTCTTCATCTTTAGTAATATTTTGGATACTGTGCAGTGTACATAAAGGTAAGGTAGTGATTATTCTCGATGATCGGCAGGTATAAGTCTTCCAGGCCTTACCCAGTAGCTAGGACTAAAGATAGGAGAGCTCAAGAGACCATAATAGTTGGTCTTCTTCTTTGGTTCATACGATTGAGGAATCGTTTTACCTTTTGTTAGCTCATCAAATGTGAGGATTTGAAATAATTTAATAGATAATATTTTAATGTATAACGTACATTATTTTAGTTTGACACTGCATGAATTTATCTATTTCCCACACTTATAGACTACGGAGATAGCGATAAATAAGCATCCCCTCCTATGGTCTGAGTAAGGCAGGTCGTGGGAGGAGATGCCTCTTTATCACCATATTCGTAGTCCACAAGTGCGTGAAGTAGATAATTTCCTGCAATGTCAACTTAAATAATATACGTTATCATGAAAATATTCTATTAAATTCTTTTGAATCCTCGCATTTGTTGAGCTAATGAAAGGTAAAATATTTTTTCAGTAATATGGACCAAATATTGTGACCTCTATGATGGTCTCTTGATCTTTGTTATCTTTAGTGTGTCAGGTCATCATAGTACCAATGCTTGTGCAACAATTTTGATGGATAGTTCATCAAGTTTTCTTGTTGGAAAGACTACAATTTGACTGATACTTATGACAACAGTGCTATACATTCAACGAGATGTTCTATCTAAAGCTCGCTGCATGTCCGTCGGCATCCTGACAGACTTAACAATAGACAACTTGCATTTTTGACAAATACTTATGAAAGAAGTGCCATACGTTCGATGGAGTGTCTTGTTGGACAGTTTTTGCAATTCCATTGGCATCCCAACAGAAGTGATGACGAACAATCACTGCATATCCCATGGCATTTTGACAGTATGCCCGTCAAAAGGTCTACATGTTCTGTCAGCTTTCCAATAGACAAACCGTATGAAATGCTATGATAAGTTGACTATTAATGTGGTGAGTTCCAACAGATAGTAATGTTGAATGATTGACGGGTACCACTTTTGTTGCAATTTCTAATGAAATAACCGCGACAGCTACCTCTGTCAAAGTACCGATAAATAAAAATTGAAAATTTGATAGATAGCCATCAGAAATTGGCCTCAAATATACTAGTGTCAGAGTAGGACCATGCAAAGTTGACTTGTCTTTCTTTGAAGAATCTAATGAACTTCTCTTGTTCCTCTAATGTAACTGATTTTGCCAAATATATATTCTTTGGGTTATTTTCATCAACTAGGTTGACTTCTTCTATTTTCCTAGCTAGTAATGCTAACTTTTCCTCTATTAGGGGGAGGAGGTCCTTCTTTCCATCCTCTAGCACCTCAGTGAGGTTTTCAGTAGAAGATACATATTTTATTTTCTTTTTCTCATTTTTTTAGTCAGAAAGCGCCTTGTGGTTTTCACTTACTAACTGTTCTTTTTTTTTACTTTGTTTTTTTGACTGGGAAGAGGAGCTTCTTCTCCAAAATAGGTTGATCTGTCAAGGTCAAAAGAGAAACTTGCATTGTGGTCCCCTGATGGCATTCCTTCTTTGCGTCCCATGAATTCTGCTATGGATTCATCACTTTTAAAGGTATCAATTTTAGGTTGTCCTTGTTGATCCCATTCTATCAGTTCAGGATGTACTAGAGAAAGGTCCTCATAGGGGATGACTCTGCTTGGGTAAACGGGACAATGGTGATAGTGTTGACAAACTTGGAATGTGATGTGGATGCACCACCTAAAGAACTTTTATCGATATGTTTATCGATACATGGCTAGACCTCTATGGTCATTTGGTCGAACATATCCTCAAGGTGTATAGTGATGACTGACCAAGGGGACTAGTCTGGGATGGTTGGTTCATAATTATGGATGGATCTCCACTCGTACTCATGGGAATCAATTGTACTAGAATTCTCATTTGATGTCTCACTTCCCTCATCATCCTGGATATCTTGGTTAAGGGTTAATCGAGAATAAGTGTAATACCCTCTCCTATGGTGATACTTGGAATTTATGATTTGGACATTCTATTATGATGGTTAGAACTATACATTTACATTTATGTTTTGTGGATGATGATATGTTTATCAGATGATTGATATGATCATTTATGGTTATCATTTATATGTTTATGAGATTAGAAAACCATCTATTTTTATATGTTTTATGGATCTAACCCAAGGATTTGAATCTAACCATTATCATGATGTTTTATGTTTCATGAATATGTGTCTAATGTGTTTTCATGACTCAGGACGAAGTCGTAGTCACTCACTTAGTGAGGTCCACATGATGTATCGATCCTGGTCATCTGCTTGCATATATCTGATTTGTATGTATATCCATATGTATCCATGTATCTCTTCTTGGTGATGTAGGAGTGTAGGTACCAGGTATCGTCTCCACCTAGCTTCACAGGTCTGAGCGATCCCTCAAAATCGTCGATCGTTGTTGTCATTACAGAGATATCACCAGTTCCATAGGAAGGAACTTTGCCTCTGATCCTTTTACCTTTAGGTGGGGAGTTCCTGAGTCAGTCCCTTGTGTGGATGATGTATTTATGTGTCCTCTTAGTTTGTTGGTTTTGTGGATCTTGTAGTTGGTTTCTTGTCTTTTGCAT
>MU226302.1:6084904-6096371 GCA_018584345.1 Thuja plicata
GAAGTTACTAATTAGATCATAATGATTTAAATTAGTAACCCCGATAGTCTATTACTCTAACACCCCCCCTTAAGATAAGCTTAGGGAGAAGCCAAACCTAGGAAACTACTGCAGAAAGTAGGAAAGATGGGTCTCGGCAACAAGGCCTGATTAGGTACCCAAAACATAAAGCAAAAGATGTCCCAGAGAGAGGAACAAGAAGAGAGCGAGAAGCATCTCTGAAGCATGTCTGAAAACTCTGTCAGAAGATACTGCTGGAACCCCCACTGAAGTGCATGATCAGGTAGAGAAGACCGGTGTCTGAAGAGCTGATCAATCGAAGAGGTGACCTCCAAAAGTAGGAATGAATGAGTGTCTATATAGTAGATGATCCATCTCACCGAAATGCATAGGTGCCTAGCCACTGCATCCGCCTAGTACATAGGAACAAGAACTAAATACGTAGATCACTCAACCGAACCAAGGAAGCAATAGAACCAACAGGTGGACCCCCCCATAATGCTGAACTGGGAGAGGTGACAGGAACACTGAAATGCAGTACCAGAAATAGCTGCAGAAGAAGAACCAAGAACACCCAGAGCAATAGAAGCACACACACAGGATAAAGGGTGGTGTCATCAACACAGACTACATGGGCTAATGTTGTGGAAGGTACGCTCACTTGACAAGAGTGGATGCGCCTATAGCGGCAAATGCATCATAATCCCCCCATGGCACTTTATAACACAGTGCGAGTACTAAGACTGAACCAGGTGTACAAGATCCAAAAATGCAGAAGAAGGCACTTTATCTCAGTGTGTTTACAGACCAATGATGCAACAGAAAGAGCATGCAAGCTCAGAAGTCAGAAAGAAGAGTGGACTATGTAACCAGAAGAAGAGATCCCCGGACCTGTAGAACCAAGCAAACCACCAGAGGGCATAAACTGCAAAACTTAGAGGAGTGAAAACCTAGAGAAGAATCTAGAAGAAATACCTCTGCCACTGAATAGTACACAGAATCAGCTTTCCGACGATATCTTGTTTGAGGAAAAAGGAGTCCGGATGAGCCAGATATGACTCCCGAAAGGCAAAACAAGACATCAGACTTCAATAGCAAAAAAAGATATTAGAACGGTGGAACCAAAAACCCTAACCTCCACCATTGGAAAGTTCTCGGAAAGAGCTTTCCGACGGTATATGGAAGTCAGAAAAATACCCCCGGATGCTCCCTATAGAGCGACAAACGTCCAGGTACCCCCAAAACGCCCTAAAAGGCTTACAAATGGCCCCCAGGGGCTAAAAAATTTGGGCCCCCGGGCGCATGGCACACGCCGGGGGCTAAAACAAGGCTCTTGGTCCCTCCATGTGACCGAGCGCATACAATATAAGCCCGCGGGCTGGTGAAAAGACCCGCCACCGCTGTGTAAGGGGCGCCGCTCGGGCGGCGGTTGCAGAAGCTCGGCCGCGGGTGGCGCGGACAGGTGAGCGGCGCGGGGCCGTGGAGGCCGCAGAGTGGCGGAGACACCGGAGGGGCCATGGGGGCCAGAGGGTGGCGGCGGAGCTGGCCTCAGGAGAGTTGCATGGGCCGCTGTGGGCGGCGGGGGCCGCGGATGGGCTGGGTGGTCCGCCGGCCACCGACCGGCTGCGGTGGCGCGGTGGTGCCCAAATTTTTTTGCACAGCACGCGTAATGAAACAATTAAAAAACATTAAAAACTCACATTTTTTAATATATTTTTTTCGATTTCCATGTCCGTACGGCCTTGAGGAGGCCGAAAAAATTCTCCAGAGGCCCCGGTGTCCAAATCGGACAAGCTTTATATGGTTTCTAAGGTTTTTGGGCCTTCTGGACGCAATGGCAGTGTCCGTTTGGGTCCAAAATGCCTCTAAAACTAGAGACCCCCCAGAACCAATAAGCAAATGCCAGAAAAGCTTCTGAAGGCTTCAAACCCTCGCTACTTCAATAAAGAACGAACAGCCAGCTGCAGAGTGGCTCTGATACCATGTTAAGATTGATGAACATCAATCTACCCAAGAACACCTGTATGCAAAGCTGTTACAAAGAAGAAGAAGCAGACAGAAGAGAGAAGACAGAAGGATCTATGGCGGCCAAAAAGCCAGAGAGTTGAAAACCATGTTGACAGAAAAAATGTTCTATATTCAACAATGAAATGATTTACAATCTCGATTATGAATTAAAAGGAGGTGATTCCTTATAAAGGACTACCGAAACCCTAAAAAGGGAAACTACAAGAAATAGAAACTGCCTAAGGTTAGCTGAAGCAAACTAGAGTGAATAGGGAAGTTACTAATTAGATCATAATGATTTAAATTAGTAACCCCGATAGTCTATTACTCTAACAGATTGCACCCAGAAGGACTCGAAGGAGTGCTGGAAGAGACTGAGAGGATTGGATCCTTCTTCATCAAACCGAATCTCCGCAGGACTCCAGGTTGAAATCCATCTTGAGAGATAACTATCCTTTGTGATATGTTTTGGATAAGAGTCTGGTTGAATGTTTTCTCTGTGTGCTTTGCTGTCTACAAAAATTTTAGAATGTTTGTGTTATATATATATATATATCATTGTACCTGTATTAGTGATTTGGAGTTTAGGATCGTGTTTAAATGGAATTATTCGTATGTTGTATGTATATGAATATTTCTGCATTTGTAAAAGTCTGTAGACTCCTTAGTATTCTCTTTGTATCTCCTTCAGAATGTCCATGAGTACTTCCAAGATTATGGAGTCGGATCTGTCAGTCGTTCTATTTATTTTTCTGTCATTTTGTAGAACGCACATTTCCTATAAACAATTTGCACAGCTTTGTGATCCCAGATTAGGATTATTTATATTTAATTATCTGTCATTAAACAATATGCACAATATTTATATAATCCTGAGTTTTTATCATAATTTGTTATTGTTGATTTACTCTCGAGTTGTATTCAGATAAGGGTTTTTTTCCTTATTAATTATCCCGAGTTGTATTTAATCTCGAGTTGAAGTTAGTATTATTAAGGCATAACATTTAGGGTTTGTGTATACAATTTAGTACTATAAAGGTTTGAGGTTTGTTTATACAAGTATAACAAATAGTATAAGTCTGATACTTTAAGTTATACTTGTATAACAAATAGTATAAGTCTGATACTTTAATTTCTTATACTTTAAGTTATACTTGTATAAAGAAATTAGGTACCTTTCCAGATGATTGGGATAGGTTTCAGCTTCCTAGGAGTTAAGATGCAACTTCTAGATTTTATATTTTTCAAAAACAAAATCAGACTTACTTAATTTCAGGCACGTGAGATTTTATAGAGCATTGTGTTTTAGCATGTGAAATTTTGTGTAACTTTAAATATGTTCCTTACGTGTTTGGTGGAGGTTATATGGTTCATTTAGATGCTTTAATAGGTTTAGGATGTGTGTAGGAAGTAGGATTAGGGTTTATGATTATCTAGGAGGATCAGGACCATTCTAGGCCTCTCTAAATGTTCCTAATTTTCCTAAACATCCCTAAACCTACCTTATTATTTTATATTCTTTGATGCAGTTCTGAAATGTGTTTATGTTGTATTTTTACTTCATGTATGATGTATTTGTGATGTGTGGGTTAACGGTAGAAAACCTAAGAACACTAAGTGAGTGGCTCTCAATGCGGGGCCGGGGCCCTAAGTGGCTAGAACCAGGATAACCGACTCAAGAGTTATTTAACAAGTGAAAATTTAATTAAACTTATGGGAATGGGTTCAAGCACTAAAAAGATAAATGTATGCCTCGCCCATGCCATTAGTGCTAGTAAAGGCTATGGATGGGAGTTGGATAAGGTGCCTATGCGTAGGTATGATCGAATGACGCTTATCTGTACGAAAGGCATTTGATTTTGCATGTGCCTACTTGGGGGCTAGGGCCCAGAGTGGCTAGTACCAAGACAACCCAAGGGGTGAGGGCTATGTGATGACACTCACTTAGGTTGTTTCTTAGAGTTTCTACCAAGCCTTAGAACCTTTGGGAAAATATTTTCTACTTTTATCTTCTTTCATTTGCTATTTGGGAAACGTTACCCAACCCTAGGTATGGCCTAGCTTTCCCTTCTTTGTGGACCTTGGTGTTTATCTCCTAGCACAGCGGAGTGGGCCTTTTTTTATCCATGTGGTTGGGTGGTAAATCTTTTATCGAGGTATCTTTTGCGGATGTGGTGCTTGAGGAATCATGCTTGCAAATTTGTTCCAATTTTGAAGAATGAAGACTTTATCTTTCATGATGTAAAATTATTGTTACCTCCCAAGAGGAGATGACTGTAATGTAATCATAAATGTACTTCAAAATGATGTATTTGGAATGGGTAGAATTAGGAAAAAAGAAAAGGGAAAGCATGAAATTTATGTATATGATGTTGGAAAAGAAA
The DNA here is from genome assembly GCA_018584345.1 of Thuja plicata. NCBI lineage: Eukaryota > Viridiplantae > Streptophyta > Pinopsida > Cupressales > Cupressaceae > Thuja > Thuja plicata. The sequence goes on from MU226302.1 coordinate 6,089,296, forward strand.
AGGATTTTGTATCATTCCAAGTAAAGTAGTATGTTTCTCATTATTGTTGATTAAGTTAAAAGCTATTGAAAAACAAATGTAATATTTGTAATGTATCAAATGATTTAGACGATTCTATTTGCTTTAAAAGTTATCTCATTCATAAAGGATACTTAGGAATAAAATATATTCAAATGGCAAATTGAAATGAAAGTACTTTGTATTTATTTATAAAGAATCTACAAATGTTGAGATGTAGTTTGCTTAAGAAGTAAATCAAGTTGCTAGTACACTAAGTGGAATTAAATAAATTGTGCATTTTTTAAGAAGGGAACCTTGGAGGAATCTAAGTTAAACTATGTTTTGTTCATGTAATTCTTTAAAAAAAAAATTCATAATTTTTCATAAATCATTACTTAGGTTTTCTTTTATAAAGATAATCTTTGTTCTCTTCCCCGGTTCCCTTGCGGGGCATGACATCTTTGGTATCAGAGCCATGTTTCTACACTAGGGCCCTAGGAATTTGGCCCATGCTTCTTAAAACTTTTTATTCATTTAAGGAAACACTTAAACATAGAATTAGACTAGGCCCCTTAAACTGATCCTTCTTCTTACTCATGGCAGGATGCCTTGTATAACCTGCAGTAGAAGGGGAGGTCCCTGAAATACCCCTCCTAGATCTCAACAAGAGAGTTCTCATAAAGAAGAACAACATGAGGGTAGGGGGGATCAATCTAATAATCAATCAGGAGGTTTTCAGGGAGCTCAAGTATAAGAACTCCTACAATAGATTCTTTAGAGGTTAGATGCAGGGCAGGATAGAGGTCACCATGGGGAGACTAACAATCACGATGAGGAAAGGGAAAGGAGTCCTAGGAGGAGAGATCAAGCAATGGAAGAAGATGCTTTGCATGCTTCTCACATGTGAGACCTCCCTAGGACTAAGACTAACCCATTTAGGGGAACTCAAGGTGGATCTACCACTGAAACTTGGTTGTTAGACTTGGAAAGGCTTTTCTCCATGCATCCTTATAGCAGCAACACCAAAGCCCAGTTTGCAGTCATTCATGTTAGAGACTCTTTATCCACTTGGTGGGAATCAGAGAGAGAGAAACTTCACATAGATATTACCACTCTTTCATGGGAACTATTCCTAGAACTCTTTCGAGCCAAATTTCTTTTTGACCACTGGAGACGGGAAAGAGCCGAAGAGTTTCACAACCTAAGGCATCTAACTATGTCAGTTGATGACTATGAGAGGAACTTCTTGGAACTCAAGCCATACTCAGGATATAAGGATGATGAACCCTGCTGACTCAACACTTCCTTAGAGGACTCAATGGTCGCTTGGCCAACAGCGTACGAATGTTCAAACCCCAGACAGTTAATGATGTGGTCATCAAGGCTTGTCTTAAGGAACAAAATGTATCCTTGGGGTTATGAGGGTGGATAGGTGGCCAAGGGGGTAATGCCTTTCAGCCCAGGATAGGTTTCAAAGGGAATGCATCTCAAGGAGCACCTGGACCTAAAAAATATCACCCCAAAGGAAGTCAGAACCACCAGAAAAGAAAATTTTGCAGCAACAACAACATCAATTATAATGGCAACAACAATAAAAATGGGGGTTCTCAATCTAATAATTCTCACAATTGGTAGCGTGCAAAGTGATACTCAAACCCTTAGCCAGATCAGAGTGTGACTCAAAATTCTAGTCGGGGTAGTTATCAGTAGTCCAGCGCACCTTTCACAGGAAGGAATTTTGTTAAGAACATCAGATGTTACTCTTGTGGCCAACATGGTCACATTGTAGTTAATTTCCCTTAGAATTATTCCCTAGCAGCCAGCTATAGATAGGCCACTTCAGAACAAATAGTAGGTAATGCAGGAAGGGCTCACTGAGTATTTTCCACCTTAGACCACGGACAAGCCAATCATCAAGGATCAGTTATCAAAACCCTAGGTTTGTTAAGGGGTATCTCTACCACCATACTATTTGATTCAAGAGAAACAGATTCTTTTATTTCACCATCTTTAGTAGAGCAATGTGGGCTGAAGGTAGTAAGACAAGAAGATAGGTGGCAGGTTGATCTAGACTTCGGGGCAAGAATAACCTTTGACTCTTGTGTCCAAGGTTGCAAGTTAGGGCTTGGACCTTTTCCACCTTAGTAGATCTCTGAGTAATTCCTCTAGGTTTGTATGGAGTAGTTTTGGGTATGGATTGGTTGGAATCTCACAAAGCCACTTTTGATTGTATCAAAAAAAGCATTCAGTGTTCATATGACTTAGGAGAACCTAAAAAGATTGTTGGGGTGCAATGACCCATCTCTCTCCACATAATTCTATGATGCAGCTCAAGAAGTGCATGCACAAAGGATGCCAGTTATTTGTAGTCTTAGTAGAGGACTTGGACTAAGAAGAAAGTAGGGATGTATCACTAGATCATCCCCTATTATAGGAGTACTTGGATGTTTTTCCTAAGGAAATTCCAGGAATGCCACCCAAAAGGGACATTGACTTCCATATTGAGTTGGTTCCTGGAGCAGAACCAATCTCCAAAGCTCCATACTGTATGACCACACAGGAACTATAGGAACTTAAAATTCAGTTGGAAGGGCTCTTGGAAAAAGGATTTATCAGACCCAGTGTGTCACCATACGGTGCACCATTAATATTTGTGAAGAATAAAGATGGCTCTCTTTGATTGTGCATATACTATCATCAACTCAACAAAGTCACAACCAAGAATCGGTATCCTTTACCCCGCATTGATGATCTATTTGATCAAATGAAAGGGGAAAAAATATTTTTTAAAATTGATCTCAATTCAGGATACCATCAACTTAGAATTCAGGTAGCCAATATTCATCGAACAACTTTTCGTACCAGGTATGGTCACTATGAGTTCACCGTGGTACCATTTGGGTTAACGAACGCTCCTTCCATATTCATGAGTTTAATGAATGGGGTTTTTAGAACCTACTTCGATAAATTTTTGATAGTATTCTTAGATGATATCTTAGAATTCTACAAAACTCTTGAAGAACATGAGGTTCATCTTCACCAAGTATTGTAGTGCCTCAGAGAAAATCAACTTTATGCCAATGCAGAAAAGTGTGAATTCTTTCAGACAGAGGTTAAATATCTTGGACATGTCATTTTAGGAAATGGAATCACTGTTGATCCCCTCCAAAATTCAAGCCATAGTGGAGTGGCCAACTCCAACTAACGTCCCTAAATTTCATAGCTTTATGGGACTAGCTGGGTATTATAGATGATTTGTCAAAGATTTCTCTCGGATAGCTCATCCCATTACTTCCTTGCAAAGGAAAGGTAAGAAGTTTGTTTGCTCAGAAAAATGTGAAGCCACTTTCCAATGTTTGAAGGAAAGATTAACCAGTGCTCCAATCTTGGTGTTTCCTGAACCATCAGGAAACTTCATAGTTTGCACAGATGCCTCACTAGAAGGGATTGGGGTGGTTCTTATGCAAGAAGGACAAGTTGTGGCTTATGAGTGTAGGAAGCTTAAAGATCATGAGATCAAATACCCCACCCACGATCTAGAACTTACAGCAGTAGTTCACGCCTTGATAAAGTGGAGACACTTTCTGTTGGGTCACAAGTTTGAACTCCAAACAGATCATCTAAGCCTTCGGTATATCTTCTCTCAACCTAACCTCAATGCTAGACAACACAGGTGGATGGAATTCTTATGTGAATATGAGTTCAAGGTTAAGTACATCCAAGGGAAGATGAATGTGGTAGCAAATGCTTTGAGTAGGCGCAGACATGTTTTATCAGCACTATCCCTAAGCACAGATTTGGAGAAAAGAATCAGGGAGGCTCTCACTTCTGACTCTTGGTTTTAGGAGGTTAAGATAGAAATAGAGTCATGAAGACCCTTGGAAGGTCACTTCAAAGGATATTTTATAGATACCCTTAGGTTGTTGTGACAACAAAATAGAATCTATGTGCCCATGGCAGGAGATCTTCGTGCACTTATCCTTTCAAAAAACCACAAGGCTCCCTATTCAGCACATCCCAGGGTGAAGAAAATGTATGCTAACCTACGCTAGTTGTACTATTGGTTAGGAATGAAGCAAGATATTGTAGACTATGTGGCTAGATTTTTGGAAAATCAGAGAGTGAAAGTAGAGCATCAACATCACACTGGCCTTTTGCAACCTCACCTAGTGCCAAAATGGAAATGGGACATTTTTTCCATGGATTTAATTGTGTGACTTCCAGTTACCCCCAGGAGACATGATTCTATCATGGTAATATTTGATAGACTCACTAAGGTAGCTGATTTTTCTCCCATGCAGTCCTCCTACTCAGCAGCTTTTGTAGCCAAAGTATTCATGAAGGAAATTGTGAGACTGCACGGTATTCCCAAGGAAATCATATCTGATCGTGATCCAGTATTCACATCGGCTCTTTGGACTTAACTTCAGCAAACTTTAGGGACTCAGCTCAACTTTAGTTCAACCTATCACCCCAAGATAGATGGGCAGACAAAGCGAGTCAATCAGGTTCTTGAGGATATGCTCAGAATGTATGTTATGGACAAGAAGACCCATTGGGAAGAATATCTATATTTGGTGGAGTTTTCTTATAATAATGGTTATCATAGTTCCATAGGTATGTCCCCTTTTTAGGCTTTGTATGGTCGTCCATGTCGCACTCCCTTAAGTTGGGACCGATTGGAGGACAGGGTACTTCTAGGCCCTGAGATGTTGTAGGATATGGAGCAGCAGGTCAAGCGTATCAGAGAGCATATTTTGATATCCCACAATAGGTAGAAGAAGTATGTCGATGCTCACAGGACTGATGTACACTTCGCTCTTGGTGATAGAGTCTTTTTGAGGGTGCATCCATGAAACAGTCCAATTCATTACGAAAAAGGCTCCAAATTGGCACCCTGATTTGTTGGCACTTTTGAAGTCCTAGAGAGGATAGGACCAGTAGCTTATTAGCTTTCCTTGCCACCCAGCCTTGCTCGTATTCACATTGTATTTAATGTTTCAGTTCTTAGAAAATATATTCCTGATGTGACTCATGTTTTGGATTGGAATGCATTACAAGTAGCGGACGGGCATCTGGCTTTAGAGCCAGTACGTATTTTGTAGTAGCAGACATTGACCCTCAGGGGTCACACCATAGATTAGGAAAGGGTCCAATGGGACCCCAATGATGATTCCTCCACTACATGGGAGGATGCTGCTAGATTTAGAGATTCTTATCCATATCTATTTGTAGACTTCCAGGAGTAAGCCTAACTCTAGGGGGAGGATGTAATACCCTCTCCTATGGTGATACTTGGACTTTCAAATTTGGATATTCTATTATGATGGTTAGAACTATACATTTACATTTATGTTTTGTGGATGATGATATGTTTATCTGATGTTTGATATGCTCATTTATGGTTATCATTTATATGTTTATGAGATTAGAAAACCATCTATTTTTATATGTTTTATGGATCTAACCCAAGGATTTGAATCTAACCATTATCATGATGTTTTATGTTTCATGAATATGTGTCTGATGTGTTTTCATGACTCAGGACAAAGTCGTAGTCACTCACTTAGTGAGGTCCACACAATGTATCGATCCTGGTCATCTGCTTGCATATATCTAATTTGTATGTATATCCATTTGTATCCATGTATCTCTTCTTGGTGATGTAGGAGTGCAGGTACTGGGTATCGTCTCCACCTAGCTTCACAGGTCTGAGTGATCCCTCAAAATCCTCGATCGTTGTTGTCATTACGGAGATATCACCAGGTTCCACAGGAAGGAACTCTGCCTCTGATCCTTTTACCTTTAGGTGGGGAGTTCCTGAGTCAGTCCCTTGTGTGGATCATGTATTTCTATGTCCTCTTAGTTTGTTGGTTTTGTGGATCTTGTAGTTGGTTTCTTATCTTTTGCATTCTTTGAGAATGAGGGTTTGAGTATGGTAGCTCTAATTTTCTTCATGGTATGTTCAATTTTATTAGTAGATTATTGATGTGAATTATTGTATGATTTAGTAATTTATCTTTATTATTAGATACTTATGTACTAGTGTATCTTGTTAGGAACGAGTTAGTATGTGATTAAATCATGTGACTTTTAATATCAATAATAATAAAGAATTCTATGATATTATTTTATAATATTCATAATAATAAAATGCCTATGGCAATAATAATAATAAATGTTTTAATAATAGTGCTATATTTCACCTTATATATATCACTATTGTGTTTTGTAAAGAATATGGATTAGTGTATGAATAAATAATATGTTTTATAATAACAATCTTCATAATATTTAATATTTGTAATATTAATAATAATGTGTCTTACTTATGGTATATGTACCATAAGCATATGGGTGCACACATATGCCTATGAATAAATATATAATTATATATTATTATATAATAAACTAATTATGTGACGGAAATTATTATGAGACTATGGTAAGTCTATGTTATTTTTATATTTGGGAAATGCCTTTGGTAAATTACAATAGTAAATAAGTTAGTAAATGTCTTCCTAAAACCTTATTATCTATTTTGTCATCCTCAAATCTAGGAGACATAGATTAAAATCTTATTAAATAAAATTTGCTCATTCCTTCACGAAAATGGTTTTGCAAACCATATTATTAACGAATAACTGGTGGATAGTTGCATCGGTTGGAATACCCGTGCAACTACTTCCTCCAATCTATATATAGAGAGATCTCCTATGTGAGAGGGGGTTGGATATGAATTTGGATTCAAGAGGAGAAATTTTATGGTTGAGCATTTTAGTTGTAGCAAATTATATTTGTGAGGAGATAATTCATTATTCTCTAAGATTGGCATTTGGTTGCTTCCGGTAGAGGCTGGAGATTGCACCCAGAAGGACTCAAAGGAGTTCTCAAAGAGACTAAGAGGATTGGATCCTTCTTCATCAAACCAAATCTCCGCAGGACTCCAGGTTGGAATCCATCTTGAGAGATAACTCTTCTTTGTGATATGTTTTGGATAAGAGTTTGGTTGAATGTTTTCTCTGTGTGCTTTGTTGTCTACATAAATTTCAAAATGTTTGTGTTATATATATATA
>MU226302.1:6128872-6142633 GCA_018584345.1 Thuja plicata
AAAACTCTATAAATAGAGGTCTTTCTCAAGAGCAAAGCATCTCTCATTTATGCATTGTTATCATGCTAGTTTGTCTCTAGAATTTCTTAAAGCATTTAGTATCTTTCATAGCAATTTTAGTTTTTAGCTCATATTTATTTCATACTTGCAAATATAGATATTACATGTTAGGATTAATGGAATGAACTTAGTTTGTTTTCATTAAATCTTGCATATCATCTTAATATTAGCTTTGCATTATCATGTTGAATGAACACTTGAGACAAGTTCCTCATACTTGTTCTTGAGTTATTCATTCTCTCAGTTGCATTCAATAGATCAATAGTGGGATTATAACATTGTGTTGGGAGAGCACACCCACATAACATCCCTAAGATCAAATCAACAAGGCTTTGGGTGCCTTTGTTAAGCTCATCAGAGGTTATGGTGGAAGCCATTGTTGCTTTAAGAGTATGTTTTTTAGACATGTTAGTGTAGTTTAAATGATTTATATCTCTAATATTTGCATGTCTGAGCATGCTCCCAATAGGTAGGTTTCCCATCGGGCGTGCCAAAATGTAGTATGTAAAAATGTATGAAAAAAATAAACATAAGAAACTATATTAATTCCTACATTATCACATACACCTCAAATACAAAATATATGGAGAAAGCATGCATGCAAATGAATAGAAATAAGAATGAGAAACAAAAACTAAACTACTCAAAACCACACATGCAAACCTCCCAAATGAAGATGAAGAGAGTTGATTTGTTGTAGACTGGAATGTGGTTGCTCATAATCCTACAGCATAACAATGTGATGAAAAATCTTGTTAAAGGAGAGGAAAGGGCTCTTCTTTTATAGATTTTTTAGGAAAATGGACTGTGGAGATTCAAAGTTGGATGAAGGGCTAGGATTGCACAGGAATAATGATGTCGCAATGAGGTGGAGACCAAGTGGATTAGGGTTTTTACCATTCAAAGGGGGAAAGATGCTCACACATGTGTGAGCAACCTTTGAAAGTGATGGGTCAATGACAAGATGTAAGAAGGTGTAAGAGGGTGAGAAGACCAAATTTTCTCACACATGTGAAGGGGGACAAATGTGTAAGTGTGTAAGATGTGTAAGGCTTTGTAAGAAAACTGTAAGTGGTGTGTAAGAGATGTGTAAGAGTCACATGTGACTTGGGTTTGCTAATCCTTTGATTAAGATTGTGCAAATGATTAGGGAGTGATTAGGTGGAAGATTAGGATTAATTAGTGGCAAGTGGGGTAGAAGGATAGGTTAGGTTAGGGAAGTGAGGTTAGGTGAGGGTTAAAGTTAGGAGCCATGTGCTCAAATAGAATTAAATGCAATATTTAATTTCAAGTGGGAGAAAAAGGGATAAGCTAGGTTAGTTCAATTAATTTAAGAATTAATTAAAATTTTAGGGAAATAGAATAGGATAAGACTAAATAAATGTAAATGTATTTAATCAGGGATAGGGATAAAGAGGATTCTTAATTAAATAAATGTAAAATTAAGGTAAGATAGGGTTATTAAATAAATAATAAATATCTATTTAATTAGGCTAGGATAAGGGTAATGGACAGATTTTAGTGTCTACACAAGGATTCTAATTGTAGAACAAGTTTGATTTTGACAGCCTAGACTTGAACACGTTGGACTCATTTTGACAGTTTTGATGTTGGTTTTGCAATTTTGTAAACTGATCATAGAACAAGCATAATAGACAATGTGTTTTGTAATCTAGCACGACTCTTGAGACAATGACAAATAGATTAATCTAAGTCAACTTTTGGCTTCAAGGTACAATGTTATAGGCCCAATGCTTGAATGTTCATTAGCTCACACAACAAGTGTCACACTACTAGGACACGAAGGTCCATGATGTAGGCGTCCATATTTTTGTCGTTGCCAGATATTGTTGTTGTGCTAGTGAAGATCTCCTTTACTAACACAATACCCTAGAACACACATGTTGGGAATCTTGGGGGGAAATTCTATGACCCCTTGCACTATAATAAGGTATTTGTTCGAAGGTGAATCAGGTTGGCCTCTATTTTAACAAGGTTGTAGTAGGGTCTATGGCATCTATCCAATAGGTTTGTATGTGTGTGACTCACTTAAAATCCTAGTTGACCATGCTGGCTATTTAGGGATATTCACCTGATCTAGGATATCATCAACACACCTTGTTCGAGCTTGGCTAGATATAAAATGGAACTTTGGTTCGTGTCTTGTTTATATACCAATCGGAAGGATTTACCAGTTTAAGGTCGTTCTCCGAGGAAGAAGCACATTCCCCAGACATGCCTTTCTAAAAAGTATAAAGGTTTTTTTAATCTAACAAATTTGTGCAAGCGCACCAATGACTCAAGACACAAGGTAAATTGATTAAACCCAAAAATTAAGTGTGAACTAATATAATCATCCATACAAGCACGAATGTTCAATTTTAAGCCCAAAGTAGATGATGATTTTCTTGTTCAATTTGAATGCACCAAATTGAAAGTTTGTTTTTTTTTGTTCAATTCTTAACCACCACATCAATTTTAAGCACCAAATTGGAAAAATGAGGTTCAAGATGTTCACATGCAATGTTCATTTTAAGCACCAAAAACACAAATAAATGAGTTTTAGGTTGCTTTGTTAACTGTTTCCTTGCCACAAGCTGTCAAAACAATGATTAGTACCAAAAACCTCATAACAATTTGAATAATATCATGATGATATCGGAAGGAGAGGGAGTAGGAGCTGGAGAGAAAGGGCGGGCAGGAGGGAATTTGAATTCTTGCGATGGAAGGAAATGTGATGCTAGAGGAATCTTGGCATCTACTGCTACAGTCGATCAGTAGACTGTGAGAGGATCAACAAAGGAGGGCTCCACAAAGGATTCAAATGATGTCAAGGATCCTCCTTTATGAGATGGTGGGCTAGGAGAAATCTCATCTAAAGGCACCTTGTCTGATCAAAATGATCATGCCTCAAATAGGAATCTTCTCAAAGGCAGCTAGTCATCGTTATTCGGGATCAAACCGTCAGGAAAATCTTCTTTTCCTAAATCAGCAATATATCAAATACCAGCAAGGACTTTTTTGGCATAAAAATATGTGATCCCATTGTGTATCATACTATTTCCACAATGGCTCTTACTCTGATTGGTAAGTTCACTAGGATAAGACCTAATATTGAGATTGTTAGGGAGTTTACCTATCGCAAATAGAAACTCAAGGGACAAGTGGATATAACAGTAATGCCAAAGGGGTTTTTTCTTTCGTATTCTCAAATATGGAAGACTTATCAAAAGTGCTATGTGGAGGACCTTGGATGTTTGGAAAATCATCGTTGGCTCTTCAAAAATGGGTTACAAATCTGGATCTAAATGTGGAGATATTTGATACTGCCCATGTTTGGGTGAGATTACCCAGCCTCCCAATAGAATACTGGCATGAGGATGTTTTTGTTGGTCTCGCGAGTGCATTTGGGGAGTTTCTATTGATTGACTAGATGACTGCCACCAAATCTAGATTAGTCTATGCTAGAATTTGTGTGAACATACATCATAAAATGGATCTTCCAGAGGTCGTCACTATCAACTTGAAATTGGGTAAGTACATCCAATCTGTTGAATATGAATTGCTTCCCTTTGCTTGTTTTTCCTATAAAAAAGTTGGACTTTGGGCTAAACACTACCCACTTAAAAAATCTAAAGAGAAAGAAGAACATAAAAGGGAACCTAAAAAAGTATGGAAACAGAAAAACAATACTTTTGTTAGTTCTTTAGTTAATTTTGACCATGCTCATCAGGAGAATAGAATAGAGAGGGTGAATAGTGATGAGTCTGACGTTAAAAAAATTCTAGAAAACCAAACTAATCTGGATCGATCTAGTAATGAATCAGAGGCAATTTTGCAACTTGAAAACCAAATCACTTTGGATAAACAACCTAGTTTTGATCAGGTTGTCATGATTGATTCCTATCAAGAGCAGGGTCAACCTAAGTTGAAGGGATTAGAAGATTCTAATAATGCAACCATTTTGAATGGCTCACAAGATTTACCCCCTTCTACTATGGTTTCTCTCATTCCTAATGAAGGAATCATTGGGGAACTTGATCTCAATAGAAATTCTTCAGAAGACAGTGAGGATGATTCATTATCCCTTATTGCAAATATGTGGAGAGAAGAAAATCTGGAGACAATCTTGAGTTCAGAAAAAAAAGTGGTCATCCAAGAATCTCCTTGGTCACAGGTAAACAATAATAAAAGCTCCAAAAAATATTCAAGTAAAAAAGGAGACCAAAACAACAGTAATTCATGTGAATCAGCTAAAAAACAAGAAAATCATTGTCAAGGGGGAGTTCAAACCAAAAGACAAATTAAGGTCGATGTTGGCACTTCTAAGAGTAAGAAAGGAAGGGAATCACAAAAGAAGAAAAGAGAGCAGGAATAAAAATAGAATACAGCAGATGGAAAACAATGTACCATCCCTAAAATATGTTCTCCAAGTCTTTAAAATAAAATTCATCTCTTGGAATATAAGAGGGCTTAATAGCCTCCACAAACAGGATGTTGTTAGGAATAAGGTTAGAGATAGAAAACCTGATATTCTTCTCATTCAAGAGACTAAAATGACTAAAGAGAAACTGGAAAGAATGCATGTATCTAAATATTATGGGAGCATAGGTGGTGATTCTAATGGAGCTTCAGGAGGTATAGGGATTTTTTGGAATAATAAAATTTTTGTGTGCAATTGAATTCATAGTGAAAAAAACATTTTAGTGGTCAAGATCACTTACCTCAAGGATAACTTTAGATAGAATTTGATCAATGTGTATGCCCCTAACACTATAGGTGGTAGACAAAATTATATGCAAAGACTGAAAGATATTAGTAATCTCTTTCAATAAATTAGCTGGATGATTATGGGAGACTTTAACACTCCTCTCAAGAATGAGGAAAAAAAAGGGAGGTATTATCTTCCAAATGGATAGAAGATCTGACCTAATGGAATTTATCAATGAGAAAGCTCTGTTAGATATTGATATGGAAGGCATTGACTATACCTGGTCTAATAGATGAACTAGGAAGGAATTAATTCAAGTGAAACAGGATAGAGCCCTCTTAACCAATGACTGGATGGCTAGGTACTTTTGCACTCTTTCTGTCAAACTTCATATTGGATATGACCACTATCCTATATCCTTAAATATTAATCAGGTCTAGAGAAGAAATAACTTTCCCTTCAGATTTGAAAGAATGTGGCTAGCTCACCCTAACTTAGAAAATAAGACTGAGGAATGGTGGAATTACACTGTTGAAGGCGGAGCAATATATAGAATGGCTAAGAAACTGAATACTATTAAAAGCAATCTAAAAATATGGAACAAGGAAAGTTTTGGGGGTATCTTCCATTAGAAAGGTAAGTTGCAGAATGATATTAAGGAAATTCAAAATAGTATCCAGAAGGAGGGTCTTTCAGCGGAAACTAAAATCAAGGAAAATATTATGATTACTGATTATCATAATATTATCTCCAAGGAGGATTCTTTCTGGAGACAGAGATCTAGAGCTCTTTGGCTCAAGGTAGGGGACAAAAATCCAAGATTTTTTCATATGAAAACTTTGAAACATAAAGTTATTAACAGGATAACTAATCTCCAATCAAAAGGTAAAACTATTCAGAAGGAGGAAGATATCAAATCTAAAATGGTAAGATACTTCTCTGAGTTGCTTGCTAAGGATAATAATTTGAATAGACCTAATCAGGATGAACTTATTAATGTCATTCCTAAATTGGTTGATGAACCTTCTAAAAAAATGCTCCAAGCTATTCCTTTGAATAAGGAAATCAGAAATGTTGTCTTCTCTTTCGAAGGAGAAGAATCTCCTGGCCCTAATGGATTCCCTATGTTGTTCTTCCAGCGGTTCTGGGATATTATAAGTCAAGATGTTCAAGCTGTTGTTAAATAATTATTTGGTTCTAGATGTCTTCTCAGGTAATTAAATGCAACCTTCCTGGTTCTGATTCCTAAAAAACCAGGAGCCAACACAGTGGAATAATTTAGACCTATCAGCCTGTGCAATTCTCTATACAAGATTATGTCAAAAGTTATTACCTCTAGACTGCTTCAGTTGCTCCCAAATATTATATCCCCCTAGAAAAATGGCTTTGTTCCTAGGAGAAAAATCCTTGATTCTATCATTGTGGCTCATGAGAATATCCATTCTCTAGAAAAGGCAAAAAAATAGGGCTTCATGATGAAACTAGACCTATCTAAGGCTTACGATAGAGTCGACTAGCATTTTCTACATATGGTGTTGTCTTCTTTTGGCTTTAACAAGGAGGTCATCAAAATTATTATGCAACTTGTAACTACTATTTCTTCCTCTGTCATTGTTAATGGGGGTTCTTCTACTTTTTTTAAACCTACCAGAGGATTAAGACAAGGAGATCATATCTCTCCTATCCTCTTTGCTATTCTTGTTGAGTTCCTTGGGAGGTATATCCATAAGATGATGGAAAAAGGGGAAATAAATGGTATTCAACCATCCTCAGCTAGACTCATTTTCTCTCATGAGAAATTTGTGGATGATACTCTTAGCATGGGAGAGTTGACAATTAAAGAAGCCATAAATCTTAAGAAATGTCTATCTATCTATAATGAGGCTACTGGTCAGCTTGTCAATTAGACTAAGAGTTCCATATTCTTCATTAATACTCCTAAAAAAAGACAAAATAAAATGTCTACTATTCTTGGTTGTACCATCAGAAAACTCCCTTCATCTTACTTGGGGTTTCCCCTTTGCTCCAATCCTCTAGAAAGTTTTTGGCACACTCTAATTGACAGATATAACAATAAATTTGTTGGTTGGAAAGGGGCGCTTCTCAGCAATGCTGGAAAACTCCATTTACTAAAATCTACCCTCCAAAACCTCCCTATTTATGTAATGAGCTTATTTAAAATTCCTCACAAAATTGCTAATGAAATTGAAAAAATTCAGAAAAGATTCCTTTGGTCTGGGGTAGAGGAAAAGAAAATAATGAGCCTTGTATCTTGGGAAAAATTTTGTAAGCCTAAAAAGTTGGGAGGTCTTGGGCTGCAAACTATTAAAATTTTTAATAAATTCCTCGTGGCTAAACAACTGTGGAGGATTTATGGAGAGAGAAAATAGTGGAATTATATCATTAAAAGTAAGTATCTCTTTCTGGATAACTCTTTGGAGGACTTTATAGGGGAAGACAACAGTACTAATGGTTCCTTCATTTGGAATAGTATAAAATCTACCAAAGACCTGATTGTGAAAGGTAAAAGATGGAAGCTAGAAGATGGTTGTAGAATTGATTTATGGGATGATGAATGGATCCACTTTGTGCCTCTATCAACCAATCAAGACTGGAAGCAAATTATTGAAAGAAGCAAAGATTCTATTGGCACAAAAGTTACTAATTACTGGCAGGACAAAAACTGGAAGAATTTCGGAGAAATTGATGTTAGTCTCATTTCCCTCTAGCATGAGCTTCAAACCTGGTACATAAAAGATAACATTCAAGATTCAGTTGTGTGGAATCCTACTTCTAATGGCAAGTATACTATGGCTTCTGATGTTAGTATTCTTTCTGATAGAGAGGAAAGGCCTTGCTCTTTTGTGTGGTATAAAAATCTCATACCTAAAATCAACTTCTTCTATTGGCTCTTAATTCAAAATAAATCGCTGACTCTTGATAACCTCTCTAGGAGGGGTATAAACATTGTCAATAGATGTAGTCTTTGCTTTGAAAACATTGAATCTTGTGATCATATCATGCTCCACTGTCCTTTCACTCATAAAGTTAGGGATATCATCTTTAGAAAATGGCATATCTACTAGTGTTTTCCTTTTGTTTGGTAGGATTTTGTTACTCAATGGAGCTACCCGCCTCAGAACTTTGGTTACTTATCCCTCCTCATGTGTGCTGGAGAATCTAGAAAGAGCACAACAATAGAATTTTCAGAGAAAATCAGGAATCTCCTGAAGTGGTAGGCAATCAAATTTTTAGGGCACTGGAAGAAAACTTCTCTTCCTTTAAACCTGATTCTAAATTAGGTAAGAGGGAAAGTGACAGTAAAGACAGTCATATCAATCAGAGATCTTTGGCAATTTGGACTTCGCCCCCTGAAGGTTGGGTTAAAGATAACTTCGATGGGGCAGTGAAGGGAAACCCGTGAATTTCTGGAGGAGGTGGCATAATAAGAGATCAAAATGGTATTTGTGTGAGTGTGATTGCCTCTCCTTTGGGCACTCAATCTAACCAAAGGGATGAAGCTATGGCTGCTCTCAACATTATTTTGCTGGCAGAGGAACTGGGCTATGAGAAAGTCTGGCTGGAGGGAGACTCCTTAAATATTATGAATAATATTAGAGGCAAGAGTAAGGCATCTTGGACTATTGAACATATTATAGCTAAGATAATTAATGTGGCTTTGAATTTTACATCCTTTTATGTTTCTCATAGTTTTTGGGAAATGAATCAAGTGGTTGATTGTCTAGCCAACATTGGAGTAAAGAATGATGTCACATGCAAGTGGCATGGGAACACAAAAATTAATAATAAGGTGGAATTATTACTCAATTATGATAGGCTTAATCATAAGGCAGGTGAGGTCATTCGCATTAATCATTCTGATTAATGATGATCAGATTAGGGGTACAGCGATGGTGTCGAGCAATGTGAAGCAT
Source organism: Thuja plicata (assembly GCA_018584345.1). Taxonomy (NCBI): domain Eukaryota; kingdom Viridiplantae; phylum Streptophyta; class Pinopsida; order Cupressales; family Cupressaceae; genus Thuja; species Thuja plicata. The sequence goes on from MU226302.1 coordinate 6,137,579, forward strand.
AAAAATAATGATGATTCACTTAAGTCACAAGTTTTATGGGACATCATTAAGTACTCTGTGATTGTGAAAATCTATTTTCATTTTGAGCTGAGAAATAGTATGAAACAGGACAGTGAGAGAGGCTAAACTGCAAAGGAAGAAGATATGGGGGAAGATTTGAAGAGATAAGTACCTGCGGAGTGTAAATGGAGGGAAGAAAAAAAGGTGTGTAGTAAGCTTAAGAAGGGTAATGTTCATAGATATTTGAAGCGTCTCCGTGGAAACAAAAAGGAAGTGACGAAAGCCTTTGTTAATTGTTGGGAGAATGACACTATGAACATTTTGGGAAAATCTGTCAAGCTTACTCTGGACTGTCTTATAGAAATAATGGGTCTTCTGTTGGAGGGGATGCATTTTTTGAAAGACAAAAAAGAGGGCAACAAAGTCTATAAAAAATTCCCTAAGACTGATGAAGAAAGGGCAATGCTTGTGAAGGGTGATCTGGACTATGTCAACCTGTCAAATATTAAGCGTATTTGGGCGTTCATGATCCAGGCTATCATGGAGTACTTCACATTGGATGGCAGGTATTCTAAGGTTTAAAATTATCATTTTTGTTTTGGTAAACTATTTCCGTCATAACATTAGGGTTTGCTTTCCCTTCTATCTCTTAAGTTTTCTCAACCAAAGCATCAGTGACCATAGGAGTAAGTCTTCCCCTATTTTACATGAGGGATTAATTCTATTGATTACAGACTATGTTAAGAATCAAATTCCTAACCCCATTCAAAAAATTACTATGAATGTTAAGAGGAAAATCCTGGAAGTGTCTAAGGGTAAGAGCCCTAATAAGGAAAAAGCTAAAAAAAGTCGTAGAGGCCGTATTGCTACGGATATCTCTCTGTCTATTTATGATGATATCGAGGGGATGAAAACTGATGATGAACAGGATATTGAGTCATCTGAGGATGAGGGTTTTACTGGGAATTTGAGAAAAATTGAGGACATGAAGACTAACACCAATGTGTCTCTGGGTGGTAAAGATGATACGGAGGAGACCCAGAATCTGGAGAACAAAATATTGGATGAAATTACTGAATAAATTGACAATATTATTGATACCCATATTGAAGACCATACTATTAATAATGATGGTGATGAGGAACAGAATCAAGAAACTTGAGATTCTCAAAGGGAGTCAGGGGACATTGATACCCACAATGAAGATTACACTGTCAATAATGAAGGTGGGGAAGACTAGACTCGTGACCTTCAATATTACCACAAGGAAATAGGGGATATGGTACAAATAGAGATTGAAAAAGGCAACATGGAGAACAATGAGGAGGATATTGCCCCTAATAAGGAAACTAACAAAACTGAGAAAGACTATAATGAGAATGAGAAAGCTGAGTACAACCGTGATACCTTGAAAGGTGACCTTGAAGATAAGACTATCCATAACATGAGGAGCCTTGAGGATGAACCTCATGAGAGAGAGGTCAATGTCAAAAGGGTGGCTACTATTTCATTCCTTAAAATGGCCAAAAATGAAGTAGAGAACAGCTATAATATGGATAAGTGGATTCATGATGATATAAAGGAGATCAAAGTTAACTATAAGAATCTGGAAGATAATAACGCGCTACTGGAGGAAATTTTTGACAAAATGCATAATGATGCTACCATGTACCAGCAGGGTAAAGATGTTTTTGATAAGGTTAACAATATGGATACCAAGATTAGCACCATGGTGGACAAAAAGCTCAAAAAAATTAATGACAAGGTTAACAACAAAAAGGCTCTTATCAAAAAGCTTACTACTGTTATCAAAATGGGTATGAAAAACTCTCTAGATAATCTGAAATCCTTATATACCCTTACGGAAGATAACAACAGTGATAAGGAAAGGCAAGAGGATGATAGCCCATAGAAAATTCAAATTTCAGGCCCTGACACTAGGACTCACTCCAGCACTAAAAAGAAAGCCCAAATCCAAACCAAAGATATCAATAAGTTAAGGGACTCGATCCAGAGCATGGAGTTGCATATGGTTGAAGTTTAGATGCTGGAGGATCAGATGGAAGCTATTTAGCTTCAGTGCTAGAAGGTTTTAGTTTGGTGGAAGTTTTTTGTTATCTATCTACTGGAATCTTTTTGTAGTTAGCTATTTTGATATTTTGTAATGATATTTTCTGGTAAATCTGGGGTTTAGCCCTCTTTTGGTCTTATGTCATATGTGACAGTTCATTGTTATCTTTGTCCTTTATTGTCTATCTTTTTGGTGCTATGTAAAGGGTTTTTGGGCCCCTTCAAAACCTATTGTTACCTTAATAAAAAATAATTGAATAATATACATCAACTCTGGGATTATTAATATTGTTAAGGCTAATGGTAACCTTGTACTTTATTGTGAAATGTTTGATAGAATCAAGATACCTATTGTAATCTTTGCTTTGATCTTCTGCTATGATTGCCAAGATGGCTCTTTGTTGTGTGTGGTAGTTAGTAGTCCTTCTTATGGCAGCTCTTAGTGATCTAGCACCTAGGATGCATCTGGTTATCCTCTTGGCCATTATTCATTGGTCAATCCTGCACACGAATCAAGAAAGCAATCAGATTTTATCAAGAAAAATAGTGAATTTGAATCAAATATGCAGTGCATCTATCTATTACAGTAAAGTTCTAGCAATTGCGGAATAGTTCTATCATATGCAGCTAAATGTTCTTGATTGTGGTAAAACACTTTCTGTTGTGGTAAGATGTTGGCGATTGCAACACAGATCGGTCAATTGCGGTAAACTTTGCTTGAATGCGGAAGAATGATATCAATTACAGTACAGATCGGTCAATTGCGACACAGTACAAGAAAATAAAGAATTGAATAATGATAGAAAATAATTGTGAAACCCTCAAATTGATTGCGGCATTAAACCCGTCGATTGCAGTATATTTTTGTCAATTGCAATAAAATACCCACAATTGCAAAATTACAATTATATTAAAAAAACATAAAAAAAGAAAATTTGCAGTCATACCACTGAGGCCAAAAACTCTTTTTTGTTGTCTACAAGTGATTATTGGGTTGTTTGATTCACGTCGGGCTCACCAAAATGTCATAGGCTCAATCTTGTTTCACAATCTCAAGTTAACGAGAGGGTTAGTAACACCAATTTGCAATGGGGGAAGATCAATCAATTACTACTAAGAACAAAACTATGAACAAGAAAATGACAAGCAATCAAGGAGGAATACAAATGAATGCAAACCAACAAATCTTGAATCTTATATTGTCTCTCTCTACTCCTTTTGAAACATTGTGTGTGTGGTGCTCAGTATTGGTATCGGTGGTGTCTATGACTTGGGAGCGTCGAGAATATGATATTGAATGTATGATCACAAGAAGGCTTGATGCTTGAACCAATCTGATAGAGTAATGGCGCATGAAAGCTTGAAATCCTGGATCTATGATCGCAAGAAGACTTGATGCTTGAACCAATCTGATAGAGTAAGGGTGCATGAAAGCTTGAAATCCTAGATGTTTGATTGCAAGAAGGCTTGATGCTTGAACCAATCTGACATAGTAATGACACAAAAAATCTTGAAATCCTAGATCCTTCAAATGGTTATGAAGGGTTGATTATATAGAATATAGAAAATTCTTTGAATGGTTGAGATTGATCCCAGAGTTTGGAGAATGAATGGTTCATATCAAAAGAAACAGGAGAATTAATTAGTAAACTCCACCTCTTCAACTAGGAGAGAAGAGGTGATATTTTAGTTAACTGAGGAGCAACCAGTGAACTCCACCTCTTCAACTTGGAGAGAAGGGGTGATGTTTTCGTTTAACTCAGGAGCAACCAATAAACTCCACCTCTTCAACTTGGAGAGAAGAGATAAAGTTTGGTTAACTGAGAAGCAACTAGTAAACTCCACCTCTTCAACTTGGAGAGAAGAGGTAATGTTTAGTTAACTGAAAAGTTGATCATGAGTTACCTTTTTGAACTTGAGAAAGGATTTATTTGAATATTTAATTGATTTTTATAATTAAAGTATTCAAACATGTGACAATTGAATTCTTTTTGGATTTAAAATTGAATTATTGAATGAAATTAAATTAATTTAATTAGAAGAATTAATTAATAAGTTTAAATATTTAAATTTAAACTTTAGGAAATTGAATTTAATTAATTAATGAAGATTAATCAATTAAGGTTATTTAATTAAATAAAATTAATTATTTAATTAATTTTTGGGATATGATTAGAGGATTTGGGGAATGAATTTAGAAAAAAATAGATGATTAATTAATGATTAAAAAACTATTAATTAATAGATAAAAATTAGTGTTTTTAATGTAAAGTCACAATTCTGTCCATTTTAGGGTGTCTACAATGTGTTATACTTTTCTAATTTAGTCATCAGTTTTTTAATAAAACTTTTCTAGAGTACATCTTTAGTGTATAATTATACTATACATTAGTTTGAAATTATTAAACCATGATTTTGTATACTAATATATATTTAATATTATAGAACTCCTAATGCTAACTTCGTGCCAAAACCAATTACATGTATGTTCTATTATAATTAGAGGTTACCTAAATGTAATTAGCATACAATCATAAATTCTAGCCACACCAAGTCTAATGGTTTAGAGCTTGGATTCCTCGTTGGTATGAGTGTCTAATTCATTAGAAGGCTCTTTTGAGTATATTATCGTAATACATGCTAATTGGTAATTATTATAAAACTGTTTATAATAATCTATATTTTAAATTAGTTTTTACCAAATATTCAATTTTTAAATATATGGGTAAAAATAAAATAAATATTAACTAATTGATGATGTAGACGTCCAAAAATATTAATATTATTATTAATATTAATTTCCCTCCTATTCCTCTAACTATTTAATTCAGATCAATTAAATAGTTTCATTTACCAAAAGTTTAAACACTATTCTAATGTATTTTATTTAAATACATTTACCTCCACAAAATCCCCTTTTAATAAATTTATATTTATTAAAATCCTCCATTTTCTTAATTCTTCTAAGCTGTGATTTGTTCAAAT
>MU226302.1:6193251-6219459 GCA_018584345.1 Thuja plicata
ATCTCTGACTCTTTTTAACACCCAAGGTGAGAGAACAAAAGGATGTCACCAACAAATGGGTCAGTGTATGTTTACAATCACTACCCTCTGAATTAGCAGGTACAGCTCCCTGATTGTATTTGATCTTCAATGAATTTGTCTTTATTAATCATCAGATACTCTAAGCAATGAAAATGTAACCAAACTACTTGTAGGCACAAGTAATTCAGGCAAGGATAAGATGGAGATAATCTACAACCCTAAGTAGAATGTTGATCATAGATCATCACATGATTTCAACACCTAAACTAATTCTATCCTACTCTTTTATGAAATGCAGGTTCTACTTGGTGAATAGAAGTAGACCTATATAATGAAAGGCAAATGGAATCACCATTACCACAATTGCTTAGCAAGAAATAGAATTCAGGAAGAAATCATAGTCTCAGAACATAGGTGTACTTTCCATTCAGAAATGCAACTAAAATAAAGAGTGAACAGAGGAAGAATTACAAATGAAAGACCAATTGGAATTGATCACACCACAATTTCTGATATGAAATGGCATCTATTAAGAAAAAGCAGTTTCACTTATAACTGTTCTTTTTATTCACCATGCAAATAGACTATGAAAATGGAACAACAAACAGGAATTCAGCTTGTAAATAGAATCACACTGCTTCCTTGACAAGTTTGCCGACCCTCTATACTGAATTCTTTACAGAATTTATACACTCTACAATACATCAGGCTTCTAAGAGCCAATGACCTTCCCTCTTCTTTGAATACAAAAAGACAGAATGCGAAGGAAAAGACTTTTCAAATCTGAGAACTTGAACAGTCACTATGGAATCTAAAACTCTTCATCTCCAACCAACATTACCGAGCTAAATCCATTGGGCCAAGGAGTTGAAACATGTTTATGTTCAAAGCTTTGAACTCAAAACAGAACATAAAATGGAAGGTCGCAAATCATCCATCTTCAAACAACATTGTTCTTCATTCTGGGATGACAAGTTCATTTAACCACTGAATCATGGCTTGTCCGATATTAAAATGCACTGATCCTCTGGATCCGCCAACTTACTGAACTTATCATTGAGCAATTTCAAAATGACCCATATGGTCAAAATTTAAAAAGATCTCGAAATCATGAATATATAAGCCGGCGGGTTTTTGGATTTTAGGTGCGAAAACCTTCTTTGTGGAAAATGTATGAGGAGGTGCGAAACCTGCAATATGTGAAGACCCTTCTTTGCAGAAAATGTATGAGGAGGTGCGATTTCCGCATAATGGAGAAGCCACTACCTATTTTTTTGCACGTCATTTTTAAGTGCGCGGGCTACTTAACGTAAAGCACATGCTTTATTTGGTCTCTTAAAACAATAACATAATATTCCTTTTTAATGAATTGGGCCCACCTTATTATAACTAAGCTTGCAGAAAATCACCAACTAAGTGCGAAACCCACACAGTGCAAAGTTCTTCTTTGCGGAAAATCACCTGAGAGGTGCGAAACCCACACAGTGCAAAGTTCTTCTTTGCAAAAAATCACCTGAGAGGTGCAAAACCCGCACAGTGTAAAGTTCTTCTTTGCGGAAAATCACCTGAGAGGTGCGAAACCCGCACAGTGTAAAGTTCTTCTTTTCTACCTTTGCGGAAAATTACCCTCTTAGGTAGAATTCCGCCATGGAGAAGATGATTTATGAAATCCCGCCGAGCTTGTTCTCACTCATTTCTTAACCAAATTGCTCGTCATTTGTTGCATTAGGATCGTTGAGACCTGTAGAATTGATCCATACTAGTCTTCGATCTCTGCCTGAGGAAGAACATCGATTGGAGCACAAATCTTTGCCGGGTTAGGATCTACAACCTACCCAAACATGAAAAGACCTCACAACAACCCGCCCGGCTAAGAGAAAGAAAGGCAATGACCGGGAAACTCGACAAAGATAGCCTACCTAAGAAATACTTAGACCTAGACTCAGACTGACCAGACTGACCATATGACTCCAATAATGCCAAAAAATGGGTGACTGAAAGTCAGACAACAATCGTCAAGGGAGATATAATGTAAGGTCATTGCTATTGGAGGAATTGACCTACCAGCTTGGCGGGGGATGTGTGTGTGTTGTCATTGGGAGGTATAAGGAGCTTAGCGAGGGAGGCATAAGGAGAGGTGTTGCCAGAGGATTAGGAGATATAAGTTGTGGAGAGACAAGGAGAGCCATTAGTTCAAAGGTCACAGCACGAGAAAAAAATTGGTAAGGCGTTCACGCCATAGTACTATTAATAATGTGACTTCGGGGATGAGGACCCCCATGTGTCCTCACTGGTTCAAAGCTCCAGTCCAAAAAAGTGATTACCAATCAAAAACATAAATAATAATAATGCTTTTTATTAATTTTTTTTTTTTTTTTTTTTTAAATGTTTTTATTTATTATTCAAAAAAACAAATTGTTTGTCTTTTTTAATAAAATTTTTAATGGGTTTTAATACAGTTTTTATTAAACTTAATGAGTTTTTTGAAAAACAAAATTTTAAATAAATAAGCAAATTTGGGAGCAATTTTTTTATGTCCACCTATATAACTATTTGTAGTGCTTCCAACTGATAGTTAGGGGGGTCCATCACTCCTAAATTTCCTTGGCACATCATTTTAATTGGAAGCATCTTCTGTGATCTTTTGCAAGGCATCCTTGGTAGCTTCATCATCTTCATGTTTCCAGCTTTGCATCATCATGTTATATTCTCTTCATGAGTGGTGCAGGAGCACCCTGAATGAACCAAGTGTTCCTATGGAACCTAGGGGTTCTCTTAAGGTCCTAAGAGGCCTTTAGTAATGTTAAGACATTGGGTTAGTCACTGGACCACCTTGTAAGGCCATAGTTCCAAGTTTGGCACATTATGAGCCCTTGGTCAACTATTGGTCATTAATGGTCCAAAACCCTAGGAATAGGTTGTACTTAGTTTTTTCATGTTTGGATCCATTAGGGATCACAAAATTAACATTATGACCAAGTTTGGTCACTAGATTTGCAAAATTGCAAAATATGTAAAGTTGCTCAAAAGTTGTCAAGCAACTTTTGAGCAAACTTAACAACTTTTTGAAAAACAACTCCCAAATGGTCAAAATAGTTCAAACATGTCATGTAACCATTGGGGGTGCCTACAAAATCAATTTCAAGCAGGTGGTGGGCTAATCATGTAATTTGGCATTTGAAAAATTAATAAAAATAACTATTTTCCTGCATTCCCGAGAAACAGTCATTGTGTACAGTCAGGTATAGACAAAAGGACATGAAAGTATGACACCAAGGGTTAGTGTTGTGAATATTCTTTCATTTTCTTTTGGTCTCATGTGTTGATCAATCTTAGTTTGAAAGTTATCAATTTTACAAATTCACTGCCTGGTTTGTAGGCCCTAATTCAGGGTTTAGGAGAGAATTGAGTGTATTTCACTTTTCCATCATGGGAATTCAATAACCCTGGGTGAAAAGTTTGTTTATATGGTAATCTTTGAGATTCTACAGGATGTGTTCTCCAAAATGCAGGGAGATGGAATTACAATGATGCCCTAGGTGTATATCCTTATGTATACACCCATCTAGAATTAGGACAGCAATCATAACTCTTGTTTGGGGATTGATCACAGGCCCTACATCAGAGGAGGAGACCCATGTATACACCCTCACATGATCCAATCATTAGTTTAGTATTTGTATGCATCTTAAAGGCACTTCTAGTGTAAGTGTAGGCCTAATTAGCCCTAATTGCAGAAGCAATTTTGTGTATCATTTTTTCTCTTTCTCATTTCTATGTTCTAGGGCTTAAGCCTAAATTCTTAGGCCATAAAGGGTTCCTAAATCCCTAATCATTAAGGGGGTTATGTGTAAGAATCTCATTAAGGTCAAATTTCCTTCTGAAAAAGGCTAGAAGCCTAGTCTTGAGATTGTGAAGCAACTATGTCTTATAGGTTGAAAATGAGTGAAAGAACCATTGGAACTATTTGATAGGGACCTAAATAGACCCCAGCTATGAGCATAGGTCACCCCTAATCCCTTAAGTCATTTTGGGGTATTGTTAAGAATTTGGGTCAAGTGCATTGTGAACCACTCTTGGTAGTTGGTGTTGTAGGATTGGGAAAACCTAGTGATTAGGTTGCCCTTGGGGTTTTGGGGTTGTGATAGCCTTAACCAGTCCTTTCCCACACTTGTGATAAGTGTGAAGCACTTTGGCCTAAAATCAAGGAATTTGGGGATACATTTCCCTATTTGGGTCATCTAGAGGCTTCTAGTTTCCCACTTTACATCAAGTGGTATCAGAGCTATGTCTTCTCCTGAGGATGAAGATATCCCTTCAAGGGTTACAAATATTGAAGTAGCAAAGATAGTGAGAGAATAGAGGGCAGAAAATGCAGCCTTGAAAAGAATACTTCAAGAGTTGGAGAACAAGGTAGAGAGGGGAAAAGAGGACACTTTTGGTGATGAAGAAGGGAGTGATTTAGATGAGGACACCCCTTATCAGGATGTGAACATTCCTGCAGACTAGAGACCCCTTCTAGATGCTTTAAAATCTATGGGGAGAAGAACCAGAGGAGAAGTTGGACCTACCAACTTTTAGTGGAAAGATGAATGCAGATTTGGCCTTGGATTGGATAGAGGCCCTAACAAGATTCTTTGAGTGTGAGGACATCCCTGAGAAGTAGAGAGTGAATATGGAAATATCCGAGTTGAAGGTAGCAGCCCTAACTTGGTGGAACTTCATCCAAATAGAGAGGGTGAAGAATGGGAAGAGTATGATCTCTTTATGGAACAAAATGATTGTATTGGTCAAGGAGACCTATGTGCCTGAAGACTATGGGGTACAAATCCATAGGAGAAATCAAAGCCTAAAGAAAAAGGATATGGATGTAGGCTCATACACTAAGGAGTTCCTAAAGCTATGTATGAAGAAAAATGTGGTAGAAGATGAAGAAGAAAAGTTAGCAAGATATATAAATGGTCTTAAGGTATCCATTCAAGAGGAACTTATCCTACATTGCCCTACCATGGTAAAAAAGTGCTATCAAATGGCACTCAAGGTAGAGGAAAAGTGGAAGAGAAAACAAGAGTTTGGAAAGGGAAGGAGTAATGATAGTGGGAAGGAATTTAGAGGAAGAGGAACCTCTTGGAATAGAGGGAAATACAGTGGTAATAGCAGCAGGACCCCTAACCAAGGAGACAAAAAAAATAGTGATACAAACTTTAGAGGTAACTATAGAAGGAGAAGAGCTTTCAATAGGGGAAGGACAAAAAATGGAAGAGGCAATGGACCGTTGAGGTGTTACTACTGCAATCAGTTGGGAAACCATGTAGGAAGATGCCCTGAAAAGAGAAATAACAACAACCAAGGTGAAAGGAGAGCTCAACTCATTCAAGAGGACAAGCAAGAAGACAATGCAAATTCAAGGGACTTAGAACTAGAGGAAGGAGCATGTTTGATGATGAGACAAGTCTTCCTTCAAGTTCCACAAAGCCAAGAACCTCCTTAAAGAAAGAATCTCTTCTGGACAAAGATCAAATGCAATGGGAAGGTATGTAATTTACTTATAGATTTTAGCTCAACTAAAAATTTAGTATCTTGTGAAATGGTACAAAAGTCAAACCTCCCTAAGAAGCCTCATCCTTTTCCTTATCATGTCTCTTGGCTAACAAAGGGTCAACAAACCTTAGTGACTAAACAAGCATGGATAGAATTTTCAATAGCAGACTTTAAAGACAAAGTTCTTTGTGATGTTGTGGAGATGGATACCTCCCACATTCTCCTAGGCAGGCCTTGGCAGTATGATGTAGATTCCACACACCATTTTAGGAAAAATACCTACTCTATCATTAAAGATGGAAAAACATTCACTATGAAGCCCCTGCCTAATACCAAAACAAAGAAGGAACCTATTGTCATAACCATAGGGGAAAAAGAAATGCTAAAAGTATTGAGGAAGCCTAAAATTGAAGCCTATGTCTTGATCTCCAAGCCTAAGGATAGTGTAAGATTTTAAAATGATGATCCCATACCTAATGAAGTTCAGAAAATACTCACAAAATACAGTGATGTCACTGTGAGTGATCCACCCAAAACCCTCCCTCCCTTAAGAGATATCACTCACCAAATAGACTTGATACTTGGTTCCTCCTTTCCTAATAAGGCCCCATACAAGATGACACCAGTGTAGCATGCAAAGATTGCAAGGCAAGTCAATGAACTATTAGTGAAGGGACTCATCCAAAAGGGTCTCAGTCCATGTGTTGTCCCATCAGTTTTAGCTCCTAAAAAGGATGGAAAGTGGAGATTATGTACTAACAGTAGAGCCCTAAACAAAATAACAATAAGATATAGATTTCCAATCCCAAGAATGGAAGATCTTCTGGACCAACTAGGCACTGATTGTTACTTTACTAAGATTGATTTAAAATTAGGTTATCATCAAATCAAGATTAAGCTAGGAGATGAATGGAAGACAATGTTTAAGACAATTGAAGGTTTGTTTGAGTGGCTTGTTATGCCTTTTGGCTTGAGTAATGCTCCTAGTACATTCATGAGACTCGTGAATGAGGTCTTTATTGATTTTATTGGCAAGTTTTTGGTCATATATTTGGATGACATTCTGATTTACAGTCATAGCAAAGAGGAACACCTTGATCATGTTGAGCAGGGTCTAAGGAGACTCCATCAACACAAGTTAGTGATTAACATGGAAAAATGTATGTTTATGAAGAAGGAACTCATCTTCCTAGGATTTGTCATCTCCCAAGGCACTCTCAAAATGGATCTAGAGAAGGTTGCAGCAATAGTCAACTGGCCTCCACCAAAGAACCAAGGTGATGTTAGAAGTTTTCATGGTTTAGCAACTTTCTATAGAAATTTTATCAAGAGTTTTAGCAATGTGTGTGCTCCTATGTTGGACACAATAAAAGGTGGAAAGAAGACTAGATTTGAGTGGACTAAAGAAGCAGCAGATGCATTTCAATATCTCAAGAATAGAGTGGCAAATTACCCAATCCTAGTTCTCCCTAACTTCAGCAAGGTATTCACAGTTGAAACAGATGTAAGCAACTTGGCTATAGGTGCAGTCTTGAGCCAAGAAGGTAAGGCTATAGCGTTTTTCTTAGGAAAATTTAATGATGCAAAGAAGAGATATTCTACTTATGATTTAAAACTTTATGCAATGGTGCAAGCCTTGAAAAAGTGGAGAAACTATTTACTCCCTAAAGAATTCATTTTTCATACTGATAACCATGCTCTAATTTTTCTAAATAGTCAAGAGAAGCTTGGAGTCAAACACATTAAATGGATGGAGCAGTTGCAAGCATATACCTTCAACATAAAGCATAAAAAGGGAGCGGAAAACAAAGTGGTTGATGCGCTAAGTAGAAGGATTGGATTAGTTGAGTAATTTCAACTTCAGAGTGTAGGGATTGATTCCCTAAAATACCTATATGTTGATAATCCAGAATTTGGAGAATTTTTTGAGGTATGCACTAAAATGGTTGGAAAATACCATACTAATTTTTTTGATTTCCTAATTCAGAATGGACTCTTGTTTAAAGGAGCCCAATTATGCATTCCTAAATTTTCCATGAGGACAAATATTATTAAGGAGAAACATTATGGTGGCTTAGGAGGACATTTTGGGATAGATAAGACCACTAAATTAGTAAAAAGAAGTTATTTTTGGCCAAAGATGGAAAATGAAGTCAAGAAATTTGTTGATTCTTGTACTATTTTCTAGCAATAAAAGGGTGTATCCACTAACCAAGGATTGTACCAACCCCTACCAATTCTCTCCAGGCCATGGGAATCAATTTCAATGGATTTTGTCATGGGTTTGCTAAGGACAAAGCAGGGTTATGATAGTGTTTTTGTAATTGTGGATAGGTTTAGTAAAATGGTGCACTTTGTTCCTTGCAAGAGCACAAATGATGCCTCCCATATAGCACATCTGTTCTTTAAGGAAGTGGTTATAATCCATGGTCTACCACAAACAATAGTGTATGATAAAGATGTGACGTTTCAAGGTCACTTTTGGAGGACACTTTTCAAGAAATTGGGCACAAATTTGACTTATAGTTCATCTTACCACCCACAAAGAGATGGGAAAATGGAGGTGGTAAATAGATCCCTTGGAAATCTCTTGAGATGATTAACCAAATAGTACATACAAAGTTGGGACATGATCCTACCTTAGGCAAAATTTTCATTCAATGAATCCATGAACAAGTCCACTGGAAAGACACCATTCCAAACAATGTATGGACTTCATCCTAAAGGTCCATTAGATTTAGTAGAGTTACCATCTGATTTCAGAGTGAGTGCACAAGGAGAGGAGTTAGCCAAACTAATCTCTAAAGTGCAGATAGAAGTAAAATAGTCACTACAAAAGTCAACTATGAAATACAAAGCACAAGCAGACAAGAGGAGAAGATAAGTTCACTTCAAAGTTGGAGATAAGGTATGGGCATACCTAAGGAAGGAGAGACTCCCTAAAGGCAGATATTCAAAGTTACACATGAATAAAATTGGTCCTTGTACAATCCTCACCAAGGTGGGTGAAAATGCATATGAGATTTCCTTGCCCCCTACCTTACTGATTTCTCCTATTTTTAATATTTTTGACCTCACTCCTTGCAAGTGTGTTGCAGACATTGTAAATGTGCAAGGCTCGCAAGTTGTAGATGATGGAGACTATGTGACAGATCTCCCACCAAGCAAGCAAATGGAGTTAGACACCATTTTGGAAACCAAAGTATTCAAGAAGACAAGGAAGAATAAGTACATGTAGTACTTATTTAAATGGAAAGGACTCCCTCCAATGGATGCTACTTGGATGACAGAGGACCAGATCCAACAACATGGAACCACTATTGACCAGCTATCTTCAAGTGGGAACTTGAGTTTAAATCTCATGGGGAGTATGGTGTAGGAGCACCCTGAATGAACCAAGTGTTCCTATAAAACCTAGGGGTTCTCTCAAGGTCCTAAGTGGCCTTTAGTAATGTTAAGACATTGGGTTAGTCACTAGACCACCTTATAAGGCCATAGTTCCAAGTTTGGCACATTATGAGCCCTTGGTCAACTATTGGTCATTAATGGTCCAAAACCCTAGGAATAGGTTGTACTTATTTTTTTCATGTTTGGATCCACTAGGGATCATAAAAATAACATTATGACCAATTTTGGTCACTAGAATTGCAAAATATATAAAAGTTGCTCAAAAGTTGCTTGACAACTTTTGAGCAAACTTAACAACTTTTTGAAAAACAACTCCCAAAAGGTCAAATTGGTGCAAACATGTCATTTAACCATTGGGGGTTCCTACAAAATCCCTTTCAGGTGGGTGGTAGGCTAATCATGTAATTTGGCATTTGAAAAATTAATAAAAATAACTATTTTCCTGCATTCCTGAGAAATAATCATTGTGTATGGTCAGGTACAGATAGAAGGACATGAAATTCTGACACCAAGGGTTAGTGTTGTGAATATTCTTTCATTTTATTTTGGTCTCATGTGTTTATCAATCTTAGTTTGAAATTTATCAATTTTACAAACTCACTGCCTGGTTTGTAGGCCCTAAATCAGGGTTTAGGAGAGAATTGAGTGTATTTCACTTTTCCACTATGGGAATTCAATAACCCTAGGTGGAAAGTTTTTTTATATGGTTATCTTTGAGATTCTGTAGGATAGGTTCTCCAAAATGCAGGGAGATGGAGTTACAATGATGCCCTAGGTGTATATCCTTATGTATGCACCCATCCAGAATTAGGACAACAATCCTAACTCTCGTTTGGGGATTGATCAAAGGCCCTAAATTAGAGGATGATACACTTGTATACACCCTCACATGATCCAATCATTATTTTTATATTTGGATGCATCCTAAAGGCACTTCTAGTGTAAGTGTAGGCCTAATTAGCCCTAATTATAGAAGTAATTTTGTGTATCATTCTATCTCTTTCTCATTTCTATGTTCTAGGGCTTAAGCCTAAAGTCTTAGGCCATAAAGGGTTCTTGAATCCCTAATCATTTAAGTGTGTTATGTTTAAGAATCTCATTAAGGTCAAATTTCCTTATAAAAAAGGCTACAAGCCTAGTCTTGAGATTGTGAAGCAACTATGTCTTATAGGTTGAAAATGAGAGAAAGAACCATTGGAAATATTTGATAGGGACCTAAATAGACCCCACCTATGATAATAGGTCACCCCTGGTCCCTTAAGTCACTTTGGGGGTATTGTTAAGAATTTGGGTCAAGTGCATTGTGAACCACGCTTGGTAG
Organism: Thuja plicata; assembly: GCA_018584345.1. NCBI lineage: Eukaryota > Viridiplantae > Streptophyta > Pinopsida > Cupressales > Cupressaceae > Thuja > Thuja plicata. Next base: position 6,203,543 of record MU226302.1, read on the forward strand.
TTGGTGTTGTAGGATTGGTAAAACATAGTGATTAGGTTTCCCTTGGGGTTTTGGGGTTTTGATAGCCTTAACCAGTCCTTTCCCACACTTTTGATAAGTGTGAATCACTTTTTCCTAAAATCAAGGAGTTTCGAGATACATTGCCCTATTTGGGTCATCTAGAGGCTTCCAGTTGCCCACTTTGCACAATGAGTTATGTTGTACATGCACTAATATGAAGTGTCATACTTGTAATTTTTCATTGATGCCATATTTTATGTAATCCTTATGTACTCAGTAGATTAGGAATTATCTTTTGAGACATGGCACGTGAGGAAATTAGAATGCACCAATCAGTCATTGGCAGTGCATGGCTCCAATTGAGACTTTGATTGTACCAACTTTTCATTTGTGAGTATTCAGTTAATGTTCAAGCAAGTGTCTCCATGCCTAATCTCTATAATATTGCAAAGGGTGATTCATCATTAGTTCTTCATCGACATTAGTACCTTGTTTTGTCACACTTTGACATTTTTGGTGCAACATTGGCTCTATTTTATTCCTATGGAAGAGAATTATTCATCATATTGTACCATCATTGTAGGAGATTTGACATTGAGTAGGGGCTTCATGGTCTCTCTTCTTCTCTCTTATTCATGATTGAGATAATTGTGTATTTTCATCTCTCTTTTGGAGGGGATTTTTCTCCCACATTATTTTCTCTCTTTCTTTTTTTGTGAGAGATTTAATTTGCATTTTCACATGGGTACCTAACATGGCCTAGTAGTTAGGAATCATCTTGCATTGTGAGCTTAAATCTACATTCCCTTAAGTTGCACTTAAGAGGGGGTGTTGGTGCAATTAACTATTCACCTAATTACACTTTACTTAAGCTTACTTAGGATAATACATAACATAGTAGTTTTATTTGAGCCACTTAGGGAGTTGCACTTGGTGTAGGATAAACTCTGCTTTAGGTGGTGATACTAGTTATCACATTCCCCTTTATGTATTTTCTCCACCTTTAGTGCACTTATCACCTTATCATCCTCCACATGTTGTGCACACTTCATTACATAATGGAGGATGATCCACCTTTTGTGGACATGTGATTCCACATTGTATGGGTGATAAGTTATCTCCTTCTCACGGTCTCTTATTACCTTGCCTATATAAGCAAGAACATCTACATTGTACTCATCTCAATCAATACATGAGTTGTGATATTGTAATTCAATTATTGCATCATTGATGAGAGTAGAATTTTTTGTGTCCATTTTATCTCTCTTGTGCTATTCGTTGGTCTCTAGATCTTTGGTAGTTTCAATTGGAAAATTACATAGTATCATTTTTAAAGGTGTGAGGAATTGAAGGCTAACCTATTGCTATTGTTTCATATAAGTAAAAAATATTAGTTTTAGCCTTGATTGTAACTATTTGATTATTATGAACAAGTTTAATATATCAATGAAAACAAGATGGGACTACACCCATAGTGTGAATCCATAATATTTCTAGAAGATGTTATATGATAAGGTCCTAGTATAATGTACATCAAGGTGGGAATAGTAATAGGTCCAAGCCTCAAAGGTAGTATAATTGTACCTAGAGCTTAGCAACCAACACTATCAAACCCATGGATATACAAAGAGGCTACAAGAGAGTTTTAATGAACCTTGGTTTAGGCAATAGATTGAGACTACAAACATTGAGTGCCTAACTAGTATTAATAAGAGTAGGACTAATGCCAATGTTATTGATATAGACTATAGGCATGAGTGAGACAAATTATTTTTGCACTTCATAAGGACTAAGTTCATGTTGATAGAATGTTATGTTTGAAGTATCACAATACATCCAATCCATTGAGGCATTCACATGACTAAGAGAACAAGGGTCTTTTTTAGAGTCTCCTGAAGCACACCATGATAAAGAGAATCTTGAAGATCTAACATAGAGATATTAGTAGGAGTGACATGATGTTGTTGAATAATATTATACATATCTTAAGATTGAGAAAGAGAATCAAAACTTGATGGAATAATAGGTTGAGTAGGCGGTAAAAAATTGGGTTGATCAACATTTTCTATTTGAGTATTATAAGTAAGGGATATCATTCTATAAGAAGGAGCCTTAAACTATGTGTCATTTTTAAAATGAACATCATAAATAGAATGGATTCTCTTCAGAAAAAAGGCCAAAGACACATATATGACCGGTCTCTTGTACTTACTATGGGCAATAGAGACAACAATCACATTCATAAACTCATTATAACTTGTATAATAATTAGTTGAAGTAATTCCATCAACAATGACCTATGAAGGTGCCAAGACCTCCCTTGTGGTGGTGTGTGACATCAATGTAGTGGATTATACCAATGTTGTCATGAGTTGGTTTATAGATTTGTTGGTTTCTAGCCTTGTCTTTCAGATCTTCATCATTGGGTGATCAATTCTTGGATATTGATATTTTCCCTTGTGCTAAGGGGTTTTTTTTCTTCTTTTCTTTCTTTTGATGACTAAGATATGGTGATGAACAAGTTGTGGGCTTTGGGGACTCAATATATTTTTTCCAAACCCTGACTAGTCTCCTTCAACCCTCTTATTGAACCACTCAATGTACATCCACTATGGGTTCATCTTCCCAATCCTCCCCTTTATTTAAAATAAAATTCTTGTTTTGAGGGCAACCCTATTGGCTATTTCTTAAAGGTGGATGATACCATAACCACTATGGGTCTCTCTACCTTTGCATGCATTTTGGATGACATTGACATCTCCACACCTCTTCCTAGGGATGTGGTTCTAATTATTGGGGACAATTCATGGACTCAATAACTATATTATGAGACCCTCCCCTTTCGATTTCATTGGTGCTTTTCTACTAGTCACCTGGAAATAAATTGTTCCTTCTCGCATTGTAAAGGTGTTGCTACATGGTGGAAGGACGCTAATGATGAATATTTTATTATCTTGGATTTTTATTCATCCTTTGATGAATATTCATGGGTTAATTACAACTCCCATTAGGATGATACTCTTATTGTTTATCTAGCCTCCTTAGACCCGGTGGATCCCATTCTAGTTCTTATTGCTGGTGCAGCCCCCTTTGGTCATATGGACCCTTCTTCGACTATTGCTCCTACTTTGTTCCAACCTTTGGCTGAAGATGTGTTGACTTCCCATCACTTGGTGTCATGTACTAACAATCTCACAATGAGGGTTCCACCTCTTTCTCCCCCTTGTGGTAGGAATCCTAGTGATAGGGTTTCTTGTATAATTATCCATATGTGTAAGAAAAATCATTCTTTAGTTTCTCATTATCCTCCCCACATTGTGGGTGATTTGTATAACAAATCTTAATGTGGGGTTATTAGCTATTTTCTATTTTTTTGTTAATTTTTTGTTTTGACCTTGTTGTAGATGACCTTCTTGCTCAATCTTTGTAAGGGAAAACACCCTTGTTTTGTAGTTTTTTAATATAAAAAACATTGACATGTAAAGATCAGATGTGAGATGAGATTCATCATTCACTAATACATCATCTCTAGAAATATTCATTTAGATTAAAGTGAGAGTGAAATAACATTAAGAAAAGTATGAATAATTTCACCCATTTGGCCAAAATTTCTTGACAAGTAGAAGGAATCTTAGGAGAGGGATCAATGTACAATAATAAGAAAAAAATAACTCACTTTCACATTCTTGTAAGAAAACTTCTTGATGTTTATTAATAATTCTAGAAATGGATAGAAAGAAAGAAAATAGAAAGTTCATTTTGAAAGAAAGATATAGAGAAGCTTCCTAAAGGCCAATGTATATTCCTTTTGACGAGATGGAATGGGGTTTAGGAAAATTTTCTATTTGATATTTTTAGTATTAGTGTTGTGAATGGTAAAGAATACTTTAAATAGTAACAAACAAAAATGTAGAAGTATCATTCACGCCTGGTTCAATAGAATGTAATGAAGGAAAAGTGACCCTACAAATGGAAAACTATATTCCTGTGAGAGCCAATTTTACATCATACATTCATATATCTCCAAATAGTTAAAATAGTGAAGATATCTAATTATAGATAAGTAAATAAAATTTTTTGAATATAGAAACATAAAGCCCAAATGATTGTGAGTCTTTAAATCCAAATTTGAGCATCTTGGCCAAGGATGCCAATGTGGCCCACAGATGTCTGCACGATACATTGTAATCTCATATGGATCAAAACAAAAAAAAAGTCTTGAAAATTGTCAAAAACCCACCTATGTACTTTTACAAGTGAGGAAATGCTCAGAGATGACCTTTTAACATTAATATGTCATGGGATACTATCAATCCATGTGAATGTTCGCTTGATGTGCTAGTGTCCTGACAAATCATCCTAAAAATGGTAGGAAATGAGAAGAATGCATGACTAATGCAAAACTAACATAGAAAGGTAGCTACTAAAAAGGTGTCCTAAGAATCCTGAGAGGGAAAAGGATATTGCAAGGATTTAAATGAGCCTACTCATATGCTAGGAAATGTACACTACATTGGCTTCAAAGGTATAGGTGAAATTGCTAAGGGGTATGCAATTTATGACTCTACAGATATATTATAATTGGAGATAAATATTTTAGTTAGGGGTAAATTGTTGGAGATCATAGTTAACCCATAGCTCCAAGAAATAACCTACAACTAAAGCATCTATCACATCTGAAAAGAATCCATGTGGTGTTAGACAACCTTGAGAGAGAATCAATCCAAGAGAGAATTTGATATTGAGAGTAACATGATTAACCTGAATAAACTTCGATAGATTACAATGAATACATTGAATTCTTATAAGAGCATGAATATAAAACCCTGGATCTAAACCTAGTTAAATTAGAGCATGAAAAGTGTATTTATTCTATGTAATGAGACAACATGACCTATAATTATCTCAATCTCATAATAGAAGAGAACTCTTAAGTTTATATTAAGTAAGATAATCTAATAATGGACATAAGTAATTAATGATTGATATATTAATTACCAAGGTGAAATCCTAATTATTCCAACACTCCCTTAAGATCAACTTGGGGAGAAGGTAAAAACATAATGGTGAATGCAATGGTGGATGCATGAATACATGAATTTATGTAGGGATGGGTCCTGATTACAAATCCTAATGAGCTACCCATGTGCAAACAAATGAACCATTCATAACTGGGGAAAAGGAGAAAACCTCATGGAAAATGGAAAACATTTTTTGCAACTTATATTTCGTGAGTGGTGTCGAGAAAAAATACTCCTAAAATTTTTAAAGGGTGGGCATCAAAATTTATAAAATTGATGTCATACATTGGAAATGTTTGCAGTCCATAAAATAGAGCTATACCATCAATAGTTGCACCAAATATTGGTGAAGAAGGACATGCCTTGGGTGAAGTTCAAAATGAGTTAATTGACTTAGATACCAATTCAGCAACTTATGTTCCAATGAATAATTGGGGTAGGTAGAATAATTCAATTGACTTGGATGACAATTTTTTAGATGATGTTATTGACAATGCCACAAATGATGTTGTTGGAAGTACATAGAAGGAGAAAAGAAAAGCAAAATAAAAATTGAGGCATGAGTGGGATATGACAACATGGAATTTTTAGTTGGATTGGGTGTCAAAGTACCCATTCATTAAAGAATTACTGTTAGAAATATTTAGAAAAAAAATAGAGATTAGGAAATAGGAAAGAATCCAAGAGAGAGTTGCAAGAAGAAGAATTTTACCATAACCAAGTGAAAGAATGATGATTCAAGAACTTACACCAAAAACACCAAGAATCTCAAGATCAACACCAAGAAAAAAAATTTGAAAGGGGTAAACTAAGAAAAAACCCTTGTGCATATAATATGAATGAGATGAGAAGCCAAGAGAGAGAGAAAGAGAGCTTGAGCAATAGCTCATTACAATATTGCAAGAATGAGAATGAGAGAAGAGAAAAGAAATCCAACTTTTGAGAACCTAATTACAACCCGGTGAGAACCCTTTAGAAGTGTGTGAGAAGCATCTCTTAAGTAGAGATGAGTGGAGGAGATTGCATGTAAATCCCATACTCTATGAGTACCACATTCACATTAGGTGTGTGCCATGTGTAGGAATCCTCTTAAGGAGGAATATATAATTTCCTTTTTAAAGGAAATGTAAATATGTGACATGTCCTTGGTTTATCCTATAATATAAAATACCAAGGAAAGATTAATTTATAACATCCCCCTTTAATCTTTACTTGGGGAGATTAGATCAATAGGTATCACACCCAAATCTTACAATGATTTTGAGATGTTTCTTTTGAAAGAGTCTTCAGTAGATTGTTGATAGCTTGATCATCATGTATTTATTCAACTGGAACTGTGGAGCTTGAATGGTACATAAGAATGGTTGCTAAGTGGATAGAACTTTGACAATTAAAAGGTGTAGTTTCTTGCGGAGGGGGGCCAGAATCTTCAAGTGACCATTGAGATTCTTGAGATGCATTTATGTATTTTGTATATTCATTTCCAGTAGAAAATAGAGGTGGAGCATGATCAACACCTGAGCCTGCAATAAGGCAAGAACCCCTAGTAGCTAGAGCTCCCATAATTGGGATCTCCTAGTGTTGAATCAGTAACACCTTGGAAAGTAAAATCATATTGTGAATCATCAGTCATAGAATCAGAAATGCAATCTTCAATTGCATAAAACAAATCTGTAATGTATTCATCATAATATGAAGAATCAAGAGGTGTAGAGCTAGTATAAGAATCACCATTATTATCATTATCCTCCACAACAATCATAGGATTAGTAATATCATCATTAATTTCATCTTGAGTAATAAAGATATCTTGTAAAGTAACATTAAGAAAGTTAGAGATAATTTCCTCTTCTTGTTCAAGAATATCATCAACATGAGAGCAAGGATCATAAAATTGCATTGCATCATAAGGAGAGAAAATATAATCACTTTGAGTAGGAAGATAGTAATCAAGAGGTTTATTCCAAGAGTAGCCATCATCGTATGGTTCATCCCAAATTGTAGTATCATCGTAGTGAGAATTAGACATCCCATAACGAATAGCAAAAGCTTGACGAGTGTTATGATTATGAGATTTTTTATTATTAAAAGTAGATGACTTCTCATGTTTAAGTTTCTTAAAACAATTATTGATCATATGACCATCTTTCCCATAATAATTACAATGAGGTCTATTATAATTGTTATGATAACCATTATTATGATTATGATTATTTGATCTATTATTATGAGATCTAGACATGAAAGCATGTTCATTAGTTTTGATTGAGCCAAATTGAATTAACTTGGCATCTTCTTGACGTAAAAGTTGTTGAAAGATAGCATAAGTTAATTGAGATGCTAACAAAGGAAGAGCTAATTGAGAATGAATATTAGTGATCATAAATTGCTGAAATTGTCTAGGAAGGCATTTATTTAAAATGATATGAATTAACCAAAATTTAGATAAATTTAATCATAAACTCGTTAATTGACTTCGAAACGAATCAAAATTAAGTAAAAATTCATCCATAGTTGTGAAATTTGTATACCTGAGATCCTCCAATTGATCTCGGAGTTGAATCTTTCGAGATTCATTTGCACTGTCAAAAGTATTTTTTAGAATTGTCCATATTGCATGTGCTTCAGTACAATGGGCAATTAATACATATAAATCAGGATGTAAAGATATTCCTATAAGGCCTAAAGCCTTGTCATTTTTAGTGAGCCAAGCATCAATGTCTGCCTTAGAAGCAGTAGTAGTGGGAACATAAGCCACACTAGTCGCCACATCAAGAATATGTTTAAAGCAAAAAATAAAGGTCATATGAGTCTTCCAAGCGTGATAATTAGAACTTGTTAATTTAATTTCTAGAATTAAAGTTGACTTAATGAATTAAAATAAACTTAAAAATAAGTTGTATTATACAACAATGAATCCAAAAAATCAGTTTAACGCGATTAGTAAACGCCAATATGAAGAATTTTTAAATATTAAAAAAATTTAAATTTTTTGTTAAAGTGACGAAACAAATTTTAATTACAATTAAATAATGAATAAGCAATTGAATTAAGTTTATCACCATAAACTGGAAATGTGTTCCAGACGAAATTGAGAAAAATGAAGTGAAACAAGATATATAACCGATTAAATTTTTTTGTTAAATAAATTTTTAAAAATAAATTTAAAGATTAAACTCAAATTGAGGAAAAAAATTTGAGAATTAAAACATTAAACAAATATGATAAATATAAGAATGGAATGATTAAACTGAAGGAACCCTGCATAAACCAGATTAAAAATCAAGTTCCTCCTGCAAAACATGTTAGAATAATGAATGCTAAATAATAATTATATATCTGCATTTAAATAATGATAACCTGCAAAGAAACAAAGTTAGAATGATGCTAAAGATAGAAGAAATAATAAAATATATTGCAAACTTTGAAGAAAAAGATTTAACTTGCAAATGATAATAAAACTGTGACAGTAATAATAATAAAATGTTATAAAGTGAAACTACCACTGCAAAATGCAGAAATGACAGAGAGTAGGCAGTGCGTGAGGGGAAAGTTTGAAGTGCTACACAGGGGGGAGAGAAGCAGCAAGAATGTTGCATAGGGAAAGACAAGGGAAGGTGCCAAAAATCAGTGCATAAAGGGGTAAGGGAGGGTAAGGAGAGAGGGAGGCCTTCTCAGTAAAGGCCACTCCCTCTACTATGCACAAAGAGGAGAAGACATAGCTACGCAGGAAGAAGGAGCTAAGGGTTGCACTGAAAAGTAGAAATGCTACGCAAGGTGAGCAAAAAAAATAGTGAAGGGGAGATAAAGGAAAGGGAAGTGCTATGAGGGAAGACAAGGGAGGTAAAGAAAAGTCTATGATGGTTGAAAGAAGCACTAAAGGAGAAGGAAGAGTTAAGGGCAGCATGAGAGAAAGAATCAAATGATGTGCAATGGAACATGCAACGATGAAAGAAGAGAGAATGGTGGAGAGAGTGTCCAGCATTGAGAAAGGAGGAGGGGATATCAACAAATATTGAATGCGCAGAGGGGGGAATAAGGGAGGGGAAAAAAAGATAAGAAATATGATAAGGGAGAGATAAGGGAGAAAGGTGGAGAGTGGTTTATGAGCTATGCCTGGTGATGAGCAGGCAATGTGGGATAAATATATATTAAACCAGCAACCACAATAACCAAAATAAATATATTAAACCTGCAGAGAGATGTAAGTAGAGATATAAACAACACAAAAGTGTTCACCTACAAAGAAATGTTAGATGAAGATTTATATTATATATAAAAAAGATGATAATAAAAATTAGAGATATAACAAAGATTATTAATGAGAAAACAAAGATGTAGAACTGGAAACTACATAAATGATTAGAGCTGGAAAATACATGTTAGAATCAGATATAAATATTGATCTAAAGATGAAAGACAGAATATGCAAACTAAAAAATCCCTTGCGGTTGCCCGATAGATGGTGTAGATAAATTTGGAAAAAACTAAAGACTAGATAAACAATAAAAATTGGGTTTGGCAGTCAACCGGCCAAACCCAAAAAAAAATTCAAAAAAATTGCAACAAAAGTTGGATCGAGAAATCCTGCAAACACTCAAACAATGATTATTAGCTCTGATAACATGTTAGAAATATTAAGAAAACAAATAGAGATTAGGAAACAGGAAATAATCCAAGAGAGAGTTGCAAGAAGAAGAATTTTACCATAACCAAGTGAAAGAATGGTGATTCAAGAACTTACATCAAAAACATCAAGAAGCTCAAGATCAACACCAAGACAATTTTTTTGAAAGGGGAAAACTAAGAAAAATCTCTTGTGCATATAATATGAATGAGGCAAGAATCCAAGAGAGAGAGAGAGAGAGAGAGAGAGAGAGAGAGAGAGAGAGAGAGAGAATCCAACTTGTGAGAACCAACTTAGAACCCTGTGAGAACCCTTTAGAAGTGTGTGAGAAGCATCTCTTAAGTAGAGATGAGTGGAGGAGTTTGCATGTAACTCCCATACTCTATGAGTGCCACATTCACATTAGGTGTGCCATGTGTAGGAATCCTCTTAAGGAGGAATATCTAATTTCCTTATTAAAGGAAATACAAATATGTGACATGTCCTTGGTTTATCCTTTAATATAAAATACCAAGGAAATATTAATTTCTAACAATTACCAAATCAAAAAATATATGAACCTCCAACAAAATGCAAGTGTACTATCTAATTTGGAAACTTAATAGTGACAAGAAGTTGTAGCTAAAACTGGACATCATAGAAAAAGCATATTAATAAATTTCTGATAAAATCATACATGAAGCAATAATGGGTAGTTAGATAGAAGACAAGGGAATAATTTCTTCATATTAAGTATGAAGAGGAATATAAAGAGCATATGTGAAGAAAAAAGGAGATTTTTGAATGTGTAGATTCAATTAAAGCTCGATTTGTGAAGATCATGACAAAAATATATGAGGCCAAAACTATTCGGTTGAATGTTGCAATGAAATTTTTCTCAAAAATTAAATAAATATTAATAGCAGAATTAATAGATTAAATGTTAAAGTTAACATCATTTATAATTTGCAATTTTATTAAATTAGATGTGAATAACCAATGTAACTATAGCATGAAATAGTTTGGCAAGAATTATAAAGTCAATTATAATAATAAATTGAATAACAAAGCCACATAACATAATCATACTATCATTAAAATCATATATTATATTCTCAATATCTTTTATCATCAATGGCCTCTAATATTTATCTATATCTTGAGAACTTGAAATGGTCATTCTCACTCTAAGAAAAATCTAGTGGTCTTGGCCCTCATAGCTATGACACACTTAGGATGAACAAAGCGCACTACGTTGCTCTACACAAGTGTCAATTCCATAGGAATAATGCTCAACACAGGTGCAAATACCCAAGCCCTGGTGAGGAAGTCCCAAGTGCACATTGTAACCCAAGTTGGGCACACACTGTATTCCTCCTTCTCCAAGTGTCTATAGCCCACAAAGTTACCTTATTCGTCTTTTCCTTAAGAAATTTGTGCACCCCCTTTCTAAGTCTCACATGAATGCTTTATATAACCTTTCAAGGTGTGCTTCCCAAACCATCACGTCCTTTCAAAATGGTTTCCTTACAATAATTATTTAAATACATAATTATTCCTCCACTTTCTGTAGGGTATTTATAAATATCATTTATTAATCTAGTTTCTATCTAAAGGATCATAATATCCTTTATTTTTTTATTTCTCTTTTAATTCTAAAGGACTATTTCATAATTTTATCTTCATTTGGGGGAAAGGACACATAACATTTCCCCCTGTAAATTAGTTGTTGCCCTTAATAGCATGAAATGCATCTACAACACAACTAAGAAAATACATAGTTAATAATTGAATATACTTATTCTTCATAATATTTCTATTTTTTTTGCTTCATCTACAACTTTTCTTCTTCCTCTAATTTACAAATTTCTCTCTTTTTCTTTATTTGTTTTAAATCAAAAAAAAATCACCATTTTCCAATCAAAATTAGGATGAGTACTATATATGTGTATTTCTTATACGTATATCACAAATGTACAATTGAAAAGATTAATGATATTATATATGCTTAGTCTCATATATTTCAACTAATTTTTTTCTTATGCAATATATTTTCTTCAATGTAGATATGTTAACATGTAACTTCCACATTAAAGTTAAAAGTATTATCCTATGCTGACATAACATTTAGCTAGTCAATGACATGGATATCCCATACTATGTAGTCACTTATCATTATAATTTGAAATATATTCCAACATGATAATCATGTATTCCAAACTACATGATTCTCCTTGTTTACTATATAATAAAGCACATGTACAAGGTTATTAGATTGATCAAGTCCAATAGCAAAGTACAATAGATAAGATAGTACTAAAAAATAACATCTTAAAAGAAAATAATAGTATGTTATGACCACCCATAAAGAATTTCATAGAAAATAGTTCTAAAGTTTCTTTTTGAATAACTAGCGTATTTGAATTTTAATTTTAATTCAATGATACTAATCTATAAATTAAACATTTCACCTAATTGTGCACTTCTAGCATATTTTTTACTATAATGGGATCACCAAAACTAACTCCAAGTTCACCACCATAGAAATCAACAATTACACCTGCTTGTTCAAAACTATATTTCAATTTTTCTCTCCTAAAAGGGACATTCCCTAAGGGGGTAAGGGTGGATGCAATTCAAATTATGCACTTTTACCAAGGCATAGCCATTGTACATTCTATTTTTGAATGAACTTTGGGTGCACTCACTCAAAGGGATTCACTATCTATCTATTTAAGTTGCATGGGCCCTTTCTTCCAACAAATCAATTTTCAATGGTGCTTCAAGTCACTTTATGATAGAGAAATTAAAGTTGATTCCCCCTATAAATTTTTACATGTCGCCATGTTTGACCCTAAAAGAGCCTATATAGTTTCATATCCCCTAAACATACAATGGTTTTGATTAATTAAGAAGCAAAGTAGGGTGCCAATTCTTTACAACAAAAATCCCCAAAGTAAAATAAATACGTTCCCAAAATAGGCCTCTCACAGTGTTCCAAAGGTCATTAAAAAATCACTTATGCATGTTTTGGGTCATGAAGAATCCTCTTATAGAAAATAGACAAGCTACATCAAGGGTGGGTAGGGATTTTTCCCACAACTCGAGAAGAGTTTGGGAAGAGGAAAAAAGATCTTTTGTCTGTCAATTAATAATGTTCCAAGCAATACCATCATCAAGAAAACCTTTACAAGGGGAATCATGTGGTGAAACCCCCATAGAGATCCTATCAGCACATGGAGCAATGGGTGGAAGAGGAGGAAATTCCTTAGCTAAAGTGATGCAAGTGTCAAGGGTATACTAGATCCAGGGATTGAATCTCTTAGCTCTATATGTAGAGTAACATGCCCTAACTCTCACACCTTCATAAATTGTCACAAACACAATAACAATACCCCCATGAACCTCCAAGTTGCAGACAAGAAGGAATAGATCAACCATGATGTGGTTCCCTAAGACTCAAGTCCCAAATTTTAATGCATAGTTGGTTATAAGGCATATAGACCATTACAAGGACCAATGGGGAGTCTTATGTATGAAATTAAGGTTGAATAGAACTTGGTCCATACACTCAATTAGATTGGTTGTAAAGTTAGAGTGCATTTGCTGAACTAGCTTGTCAATGTGCTAGTATCCCTATTTGGATTGAACAGACAACATAAATTTACAAATCCCCACATGACTTGAAGAGTTAATCACATAATAAAATACCCTTGTTGAAGATAGGTCTACACCAGAAGCACCAAGTTTTGAAGGTTTAAACTAGACAGAAGGATTAAAGATTTAGTATTGGACCAGAGGGCTAATCAGGTCTCCAAATGTGAAGGAAGTACTAAATCCTGAGGGTTTCTCTCTCTAAAACTAATTGGAACATCTAAGGGATGTTAAAAAAAATCAAATCTATGATTTGGGGCCTTGGTGCTTGATTCTCTAAAAGTTATACGCTATTGTGTATATTCAGAATGGTGCATACATGATATACACCTAGGGCTCGATCATACAGCCATCTCCCTACATAAACATACAAACCACTTGAAGAATCTTAAATTTCATATTATAATGAAGCATTCCACCAGAGATTGTCAAATTCCCATTTAGGAAATGCTTGAAGCCTTGGAAATGGAGTCAAAACCAGAGTTGCAGAGACAAAATCAACAATAGCTTGAGTTTTAGGATAGATCTCTTCACCAAACCAAATACAATAGAAGGATAATGCATGTGGTAATTCAATTAGGTTGGTTTTGTGTAGATCAGAAGTCGTACATGTCTGTACAATTCTCTGTTACAGTAAAAAATGTAGGAAAATGGTTATTTCTTTATTGATTCTAAAGCCAGAATATAATGTCTTTCCTTCCACCCACCTGATAGGGATATGAAGGCAATCACCAATGGTTTAAAATAGTTTTTTAAGCCTCCTATCCATTGGGGGAAGAGTTACATTCATCTTTTGAAAATTTGTCAAACATAAGCCAACTCGCTAAGCAACATTTGCACTTTTCCTTCTAATGAGCAACATTGCTCATTTGAAGACCTAGGTCCCTAATAGGAACCAAAATTATTATAAACCCGTCCTATAGACTAAAATATCCTATAATAAATGACTTATTAGATCCCTTGACCATAGTTGACCAAGTGGCCTATATGTGCCAAATCTTAGAGCTAGGTCTCACAATTGGATCACAACAATATACTACCTCTAAAGTTCTAAACCCAAATGTCTTGGACCCTTGAGATCCAAGGGTGTTATGAAAGTCTTCAAGAGATGTAGGAAATATTCAATATTCACTTAGGAGGGGATGCTCTTGCACCACAAAGGTTGACACTGAATAGGAGAAACATGTGGAGCAGGGTTCACACACAAGGCGGGAAGTTCACCAAAGCAGGCACAAAGAGGTCACATCAACAAAAATATGTTCGTCAATAACCTTGGTAGATGTAGTTGCACCAAAGAGAGGAATCACATCCACATCAAATGGTGCACAAATAACAAAAGATGTGGTAGGATACACAACACGAGAGGAAGAAAGATGAGGATCTAAATTCAACTTAGATTGTACAAGAGGGGAAGGAGGTTCACTACCTAAGAGCCTCATTAGAAGCAAGAGACATGGCATCATCCAAGTGACTTAACAAATCAAAATAATTGATTGTTAAAATTTCATTAATAGCATTATTCCACCATGTAGTGGAGCACTTGAAACTTGAGAGAAGACAATCTATAGCCAAGTGACCAAGGGAGGAGCATAATTGACATTTAAGGGGGAGGCCCTCATAATCAAGAGGTTGAGTATAAGGCCTATCCCCAAAAATTAAAACCACATCTCCATTAAGGGGATTGGAGATGTCAACATTCACCAAAATACAAGAAAAAGTGGAGAGTCCCATGAAAGAAGAATCATTAACCTCTAAAAAGTGACTAATAGAGTTACTAGTGGTCTCATGACAAGATAACAAGAAGGCTCCTAAAATTGAAATTGTGATAAGACACACCAATAGAAAACACAAGAGAACCATGGGTCCTTGTGATAGGCAGTGCAAGGGTTCTTGTGATAGGTAGTGCAAGAATGGGAGTGGGAGAGCCCATTTCATAAAAAACTAGCAAACATGTTATTTTATCCCCACTAGGGGAATACACTAGTATTCATCATAGCTAACTTTGTGTGCTTATATTTCCTCAACAGTATATCAAATTTTGACAATTTTTTTGGTTGTTTTTGTATACGGCTTAACTGCTTAAAGATAAGGTTTTTGCTTTTGGATATTAACAATGCATGTTAAAGGAGTCATTATGTGCAAAAGGGTTAAAAAGTGTTCATTTCAAAGTGACAATCGATACGTGACCTCCATTGTGCAAATAATCGTCCACTCAAAATCACTAGTACTTATGGACAAATGTCCTAGTAGTGGTGCACAAATGGGCCAATCATGAATAAAAATGCTCAAAAAAGCTTTAAAAAATGATCGAATATTGGTACATGTGAGATTATTAAGTGAAAATTTATTGGGGGTCACTATGACAATAAGTGAGCGGTTATTCGACCCCGAGCAATAATTGATCCATTTCTCGTACCTCATTCCAAATATAGTTATTATTTTTCAAGTTAAAATGGGTCATGGACCCTATGTTAGACCTTTAAGTAATAACTCTATATGGATTTGTACTAAAAATGTTTGTCTTTTTACATAACCTATACAATCAAATAGGAACTAAGGTTACTAGTTGTTTTCAAATCACGTTATTATATGCATCTCTCTCTCTCTCTCTCTCTCTCTCTCTCTCTCTCTCTCTC
>MU226302.1:6219509-6241520 GCA_018584345.1 Thuja plicata
TCTCTCTCTCTCTCTCTCTCTCTCTCTCTCTCTCTCTCTCTCTCTCTCTCTCTCTCTCTCTCTCTCTCTCTCTCTCGCTCTCTCTCTCTCTCTCAATAAGATACAAAGATGAAACATCTAATATTTGTAAATTAATTATAGACTATATCAAAACTACTAGGAATATCTCTACATTATTATTTATAATTTATTATTATTTAATATTGTTCACCTTTGTGTAGCAAAAAAAAACCTCACTCACCAATGTTAGCTTATAAATCTTAATCCATGACATAAGTTCACTCTTAGATAATATGTATGTTTTAGTAATAATAAATACATTTCCAACTCGATGTTTAACATGTGTGTATTCCTCATAATTAAGATCTCCAAATCTAACTTGCACCACATTCTATCTTATGATTATTTCCTCAATTTCATATATGGAAGGTGGACTATCTAAATATAAATGTGTAATCTATTATTAGGATTATTTAGTTGTTGTTGATTGTCATTGATCGAATAATTAGTAGAAAATTCTAGAGTTTCTTCCTTCTCCTTTCTCTCAACTTTCATGGACCAACCAAATTAGCATGTAAGATAACATATTATAAAGTATAGCCAACAAAATAACAAAGTCAATATCACCACAAAAACCAGCAAATTAATAACAATCACCAAAGGAAAAAGGACCAAATCTTTTCTTAGACTATAATATTTTTAGAATTTTATACTTCTACTAGTGAGCTATGTGTAGATTGTTTTAGCAAAGATTTCTTTCAGAATCAATCAAAGCCTATTAAAAATTCTGAACATATAAAGAGCCTTGTGTATGATTTAAATATATGGCGTTGATAAAAAAAATTAGTTTAATTATTATGAAATCACCTTTTAAATTAATGTAATGAGTAGAGTGAAAAACATTTCTAAATATATACATATTGATAAGTTTTTATCATTAATAATTTTATTATTTTGAGTTTGCAAAATGTTGTGACAACTAATTAGCTAACACTCCCTCAACAAGATAGGACAATTGATGTAACATCTGATGAAAAGACAACAAGACTTACAATTTGCTCAAGAAGTAAAATTATATTCTCATTCAACAATACATGAAATCAAACATCAATAAAGATAGAGGGGAAGCAATATTAACAATTTCGTCCAATGGAATTGGTTTGAACATTAAGATTCAAAGTTCTTTAGTCGTGCAAAATAAGACCTTTTTTTAATTATATGTTTAAAGGATAATAGTAATATTAGATTAAAAACTAAGAGTGAACAATTGCTTCAATTTATACAAGAACTCTCAAGCATATCAATAAAGATTGAGGGGAGGCAACGTTTGATAATGGCATCTGTGGAATTGCTTTGGACATTAAGAGTCCAAGTTCTTTAGTCATGTCAAACAAGATCTTGTGTGTTAATTAAATGTTTAAAGGATAATAGTAATATGAGACTAAAAATTAAGAGCAAAAGATTGCTTCAAACTAATACAAGAAATCTCAGACATATCAATAAAGTTGGAGCAGAGGCAACATTAGATAATGACATCTAGTGGATTGCTTTGGACATTAAGAGTCCAAGTTCTTTAGTCATGCCAAATAAGATAGTTTTTTTAATTAAATGTTTAAAGGATAATAATAATATCAGACTAAAAACTAAGAGCCAACAATTGCTTTAAACTAATACAAGAAATCTCAAACATATCAATAAAGCGGAGTGGAGGTAACATTTGATAATGGCATCCAGTAGAATTGCTTTGGACACTAAGAGTCCGAGTTCTTTAGTCATTTCAAATAAAACATCCTTTCAAAAAGACCACTTGAAGATCTTGTTTTCTTAATTAAATGTTTAAAGGACAACAACAATATTAGACTAAAAAATGAGAGTGAACGGTTACTTCAAACTAATACAACCATTCATATTGAGCCTCCTTATGTTTATACCGACTTAGAAATTGTTTCATGAAACATATTTTGTAATGTGGAAAAAGAAAATCTTATCAAACCTTTCGTATAATTAATTTTATATAATTAGCGTATATTAAAGAGTTTTCATAACATGAGTATGTCTAAAAAAGGAATGTCTAGTTTATATAAATAATTGTAAATGTGATTAGAAAGTATTTTTCATTTATCAAGGTTGAAGAAGTCTTTAATTTTCTATAGTGTGCTTGTTATCAATGAAATTAAGCATAATATTAAGTGTCCAATATCATAAAAGATTGGTAATTTCTATTGGTTGAGTAAAAGACAGTTACAATTATTGTCTTAACTGGTATTTGAATTCAAGTTTGGAAATTTTAAAAAATATAATTTGTATTATTTCACTGTGTATTCAAATTGTATTTGTCTTGCAATGTAACCTAAAAATAAGTGATTAGTGTAGCTCAATTTTAGCTCTAATACCATATGTAATGACATTTTTCTCATAATTAATTAAACATTAGCACTGGATTTAATAAATTAAATTTTATAGTTAAGAACATTTAAATATGTAATGTTATTTAATTAATATGTAAATAAACAATGTAACTATAAGATGTCATAATTTGGCAAGAATTATAAAATCAATTGTTATCACTGTAAATTGAATAACATGGCCACATTAACAAATTGATATTATCAACAAAATCATATATTATATTCTCAATAGATTTTATCATCAATTGTGTCCAATACTTCTTTGTAACTTAAGCACTTGGAATGGTCATTCTCAGTCTAAGAAGAGTTTAGTGGTCTAGGCCCTCATAGCTATGTCACATATAGGAGGAACAAACACAATACATTGCTCTACACAAGTGCAAATACCCAAGCCCTAGCCAAGACAAGCCCAGAGTGCACACTACAACCTAAGTTGGACACAGACTATGTGCCCCCTCCAAGTGTCCATATTTGACCAAGCCGCCTTCTTCCTTGAGCGCTTTCCATGCCCCCTTTTCCAAGTCTCGTATGAAAGCTTTGTATAACCTTTCAATGGGTGGTTTCCAAACCAACATGTCTTTTTGAAAATATTTCCTTTTAATAATATTTAAATACATAATTATTCCACCCCTTTTATAATGGTATTTATAGATATTCTTTAATAATCTCTCTTTTAACCAAAGGATCATACTATCTTTTTTTTAATCTCCCTTTTAATAATACCTAATAGATTTTTTATTACAATCATAAATTTGGTTGTATATGGGAAAGAGTTAGGTAGACAACTCTATTCACACCAACAATTTCTTATATTTATACAATCAAATACATACACAAACTCAGCATAACAACAAATCAATATAAAGTAAACCTAGCCATACTATAGTATAAGGTAGCAACAATCAAATTATATTCACAATGCAAAAATTACACAAAACCTTAATATGGCTCCTAGTACTATAATATGATTCAATAATATCATGTACCATACTCATTATATGACATTATCCTTGATCCAAAATGAATTGGGTATCACGAGGCTACATAAAGATTATTTTACTTTGAAAGGATTACAACAATAATTATAGCCTTGCTTTAAGAATGAACAATACCAAATGTATACCTAAGATAGTCATTCTCGAATATTATATATCAAGGATATCGTGTAACATTCAATACCCTGGTGATAACCCATACATATATCTATCACATGCCCCATTGATCATGAAGTCGTCACCTTATGTTTAAGTACATGAAACATAGTGTTTCTTATCATTGTGTGCATATCATGACATATTATATTTTACAATGACTTCATGGACCTCTTATGAGTGACGTATAGAATCATATAGCGTAGCTCGATATATTGTTTACATGTAATTATTGTAAGGAAATAAAATTATTTAATTATTCAAAAAACTATATTTAAGCATTGCACTACTCATGGTGTTCTAGTAACTGTAGCATGCCCACAACTAGTCATTGCAAATATTCTAATATGAAGAACATTCACTTGCATAATCAATTATTTATACTAATAACATGTACTTGCAACATTTGTACGGAGCATATTAATCCAATAGAATTTTTTTGTTGACATTCATATACATTAGCATATTCTTATTCACATGCATAGCTTTGATTAGATAAGAACACAAAGGTCCCAAACACATTATAGTTCAGGCATCAAGACAAATGAAGCTAATCTCACAAGGCAAGAAATTGAGAAAATAAACAACTAATAAGAGACTAAAGTTGTTAATTGGAGCAAAGAACCAATGAGAAACAATAGTCTCGACCATATACAAAAGGGTTCTCTTTTTCAGGACCCCCAATACTATGGGAGAAAAGAGGTGACTCCCTCACAAAGGAATCAACGTCATCCAAAGGGGGAACAACAAAGTTTCCAATCAGGAGACAAGTATTAAGGATAGGATAAGGTTGAAGCCAACAAGAAGCAACAAAAAGAGTCAAACACTTAGCAAGATGATCCATTGTGGAGACAAGCGAAGACAAAGCAGAAGGATTCACAACAAGAGCAACAAGGCACTCTAGTATGGCCAGATACAAATTAAAAGAAAGAGGTGTCTCGATGGAAACATCAAGGGATGATGAACCCACACCCTAAATGGGAAGCTCAATAGAATCCCAGGTAGAATCATCCATAAAGGAGGTAGAAACCTCAATGAATGAACTTCCTTAGAATTCTTCCACCAAATAGTTGAACCTTTTCGATGCAAAAAAGAGAAATTTGAAGCCAGATGACCAATAGCAAAGCAGTTGCGACATTGAAAAGGAAGGCCTTCATAATCCAAATTTTGGATCCAAGGTTTGTCCCCAACCATCAAATCCACATCCATTTGAAGAGGTTTGGAGATGTCAATGTCAAATAGAATGCAAGAGAAGGTAGAGTGACCCGTGACAAAGGTAGAATCAACAGCCTCCAAGAAACAACTGAGATGTTGATGACCTTATAGCAAAACTCCAAAAATTGGAGGGGAAGATTCGGTAATAAATGCACAAAGAGTGGTCCATTGAGGGGATTGAATGAAGAAGTCCAGAGTTTGAGGGAAAGAGAATGTTCTCCCTAAACCTAAATTTGTCCTAGCACCAAATTCATGTCTTCAAATGACGCAAAAGATGCAATGAAAATGCTCTTAGCATAGGGAAAGAGTTCAATCTTTTCGAACACAATAGGATGGGAAAGAGTTCAATCTTGTCGAACACAATAGGATTCCAAGAGTACGATACCTAGTTGTGAAAATCAAACAAAGTAAGCTAGAGGGACAAGAATCGACACACCATACCAAACCTCAAATAGATATGATCATTATCAACAACCTCCTCTCCACAAACTATGACAATAAAATATTCAGCACAAGAGAGCGGCCTAAAAAATCGTGGGATGAGCAAGGCCTAGATGAGTAGAATGGGCATAGTTGCGAGACTTTAGAGAGGATCCTAAGAGAGGATAGAGTGAACAAAAGATTTCCCTAAACCCTATACCAGACAAGTCACAACCTTAGGCACTGAGGAACCTAAACCAAAGGGGAGAACTTGCATGCCAGGAAGAGCGGGCGGAATAATCACCTTTAGGCTTCCAACGAAAGCATTTTGTATTAAGGGAGTGGTCGTTGTAAAAGCAGGATCAAATGCAGTGACAATGAGAACATGAGAGGCATTTTGACTCTCCTTTTGACTATCACTTTTTCTATTTGTATGCATAGTTATATCAACTTGTTGGAGTGAAAATATGTGTCTATGTATATGTAGTGCCTAAAAAACTCTAGCCTCAAGGTATAAAACTTTTACTTGACATATTGAGTGAACAACTCTAGCCTCATAACAACCATTTATGCTACACCTAAACCTATTGTTTCACTCAACATGTAGCACCCATGTAAGAGAACACGAGAGCTATTGTAATACAAAGGAAGCCAAATAATGGAATCATCCCGTCATCGATGACACATCTACCATTATTTTATCTTTTTTGTGCCTCGTGACTTGTTGTTTGCATGCCCTTCATGGAGAATAGCCCAAAAAGGCCCATGAATCCCCTCTACTCGCCTTCTTCCCTCACAAAAAACCTCATTACTTCTAGCATTCTACATTCCTAGCATGAAAAATAATGAACTCCAAGGACAGTATGGTTAAAGTAAGAAGGTCATGATCACTAAGATTAGCTAAATCCTAAGTGATTTAAATAAAAACTATATAGAAAGGGCCAAAACAATGTTGTTGGCATTGGTCAAGAAAAATACTACTACTAAATAAGGCGAGCCACACATTATTATAAACCAAAATTTCCATGTAATAAAGTACACTTTAAACTAATCAAATAGAAATATCTATCAATGTCCTTGACATAGACTATATCATCATGGAAGTGTTTATCTTCCCTTGTGGATCCATGAATCATATAGACATTACATTAATCAATGGAGTGCAACTATCAAAGGACAATATGGATCACGTCTCCCTTTGTCATTCATGTCCGCTCATGCCTAAGAAAACTCTTAAGTCAAACCCTTCTTCTTAATATTTCCTACCTACAACAAGAATGTGAAATCTATAAAGATATACCTACAGGAATAATGCAATTTTCCATCTCTTTTAATGATGATTTTTATTTTTCTTTTGGAGACTTCATTTTGTTCTAGATTAGTGGACATGATATACTATGTATACCATCTCACTTACAAAGATTTCAAAATCAGTATTGTACTTAAAGTCATTTTCTACTTGAAGCACGCAAATGGAATTTCTAAATTATTTTTCTACTAAGATTTTCAAATTAAATGCTACCTTACGCTTATGAATAAAGCCCTTAATTTTTAGGAAAGATATTAGTAATAGTAAGAAAATAAATAAACCTCCCATATGGAAAAGATGATTGAGTTCCTAAAATGGCACTATGAACAGGATGTATAAGATGCCATGCTTGATGTTGAACTTCTCTAATGGTTTAATAAATAGGTTTATAAAACCATAACTTAAGGACAACATATCCATATTAAGTAACTATCTCCTCATCATGAAGACTCACTTCTATGTCAACCAAAGGATGTGAGACTTGAAATGGTGCAACAGGGTATGTGCACTAGGAAGCAACTGAAGCCACACCTATTCTAATAAGAAGGAAAACGATTGCTGGAAAATAAAGTATTGGGAAGGAAATGGCATAAATATTGAACATGCAGCTACTAATAATCTTAGTGTAGAAATTAACAACAGCTCAGTCCTCAACAAACATAAGAGGAACTACTATGTTTTGTCTTGGATGCATGAACAAACACAAAATGGAATTCTAGTGGATGCAGGAGCAGACAACTCCCAGGACTAATTCTAACTACTAAACAAAAAATTACCTACTAAACATAATGGATGAGATCCTCCTCAAGTGGGCCCCTTGAGTGATTCTCCCAAAAATCAACTCAAAAATGAAAGATTAAAGCAACATTTCTTTCAATGTATACTATGTTACATCATAACAACAAATAGGTTTGTATTCTTTTAAAACAGTAAACTGGAAACAAAATTACAGTATGCAGAAGTTCTTACCTCTAAGAGGAACATTTGAGCATTATTTATAGATAGAGAACTTAATTAGTCCTAACTATTTGGTCAGTCCACTCCCAACAGACTAGGAGGACCGAGTTTATTGAAATCATGAAAAGAGGGGAGGAAGTCGTGCATGAGAATGATGTAGTCAACCTAATCTTGTTTTAGAGAAAATCTAGCGCAACAGTCCTTCCCTAAATTTATTCAACTAATAGACATGGGTATTAAAAGAAGAGTTATCATATTTACAAAAGTTGGAAGCCTTGAATCACTTGACTCCTTCAACACCTTGTCCCATCTTGACTTCTTCAGCAACCGGGCAGTTGGTAGGCGTTCCTTCCACTTTCTAAAACTTCATCATTATGTTAGCATGCACAAACATTTGCATATCCATAATTACTTCAAAATAATATTTATTCACCCACATGCAACATTAACATAGATGTATCACATAGCATATTAATATTAACAAAAAGGTTCAAGGATAAGCTTATGTCCCAAGTTCAACAAGCTCTAAGGAAACATCATAAAAGTATTGGGAAACATGCCCTAAAACCCCTAACAACAGTGACAAAAGTATCAAAAATAATACAAAAAGTGAACCATTAATTGAGCTCATCATCTCCCCAAATCCTAATGTCATGTTGGTCCTCCAACAGGTGAAGCTTGATTCTTTTGTCTGTCTATAGCTCTGAAGTCACCAATATATGTTTGCCCTTTAGTCTTTGTTTTTGGACTCCAATAGAATCCTTGTTTCTTTTCCAAATTGTCCCATATGGGCTTCTTTGCCTCTTCACTATACTGATAGTTCTTGCAGTCTGGTACCGGACACAACAAAATAGGCATAAAAGAGGGTGATCATAAAACAAGTTGGTGACGGTATGATAGTACGAGCAAGAGATCAAATTAAGCACATTGTCATATCACACATGCAAGTTGTCATCTCATTTCGAGATCCACTATTTTTTAATTAAGAAAATGGCATACTAGCATTAAAACATGTGTAACAACATGGCATGTATTGATGCATGGAATTTCAACAAGAAATCCTTCCCCTTGACCTAAATGGAAGTATGTGTCCACACAAGAAAAGATAGAAAGGATGACACAATAGCAATTTACTAAATAATATGCTATGTGAAAATAAATATTAAATTACAGTGTTGTAATAAATATATCTAAAGTAATTAATGTACATAAAGTTGTATGCATGTACTTGAAGATCATGTTTGACAAGATATATCCATTTTATAATGATGAAAAGAAATCGCGAAGCCAACAGGAGATGCGGAAGAAAATTGAATTCATGTGGAGGTGGAGTGATGTGGAAGGTGAAGATATATGAAATGGATGGGTTGTTACATTTATCAATGAAGAAATTAATTCCGTCGTGAAGAGAAAATATTTATTATGAATACATGTGTGTCATGACTTGGTTAGAGGTTGAGACACTAGGTCCACCGTCTTCTGCTACAAGAATATTGGTGTTTTGGTACTCAGCGAACTGTTGCAAGAATTTGTTCTTTGAAATTGGTTTGTGGTACAGTTTGCGACGATGACCTTTGACTAAGAGTTTAAACCTTACATGATCTATTGATGTGAGTTGAACAACACCATTAGGGAATGCTTCTTCTATTTCATAATGTCCAAGCCATCTAGTCTGTAATTTGCCTAGGTTGTCTTTGTATCTGGTCTCATAGAGAAGAGCACAGTCACCTTGTTGAAATTCCTTCTCCTTAATATATTTATCATGTCATTTAATTCTCTAATTCTGTACAATTTCAGTATGTTGGAGTACTAATTTTTGCATTTCATGCAATGCATTGAGTTGCATGATCCTGTCTTTTGTGTTGCAGATAAGTCCATCCCAACATCTATTGTTGTCCTAAGAGTCTTATGTTGAAACTCTATGGGCATCATTATTATTTTCCCATAAAATAGTTCAAATGGAGTGAATCCAATTGTGATTTTCCAGGTGTTTTTGTATGCCCATACAACTTCAGGAAATCTATTAGCCCAATTTCTTTTATGTATGGTCATTGTTTTGGTCAGAATAGCCTTTATCTCCATGTTTGTAATTTTAGATTGACCATTAGCTTGAGGGTGATATGGCGTAGATTTTTTGTGTCTGACATTGTGCTCATTAATCAAGGCGATGACTAAAGTGGAAGTGAATTGAGCTCCCTAGTCTGTTACTATTTCTCTAGGAACCCCATAACGTGTAAAAATTTATTCATAGAGAAATTCAACAACTTGGTTGTCCCTTGCATGTTTCATGGCTTTGACCTCAACCTATTTGGTCGCATAGTTAGTGCAAACTAAAATATGAAACTTACCATTTGATGGGGGATCAATTGAGCCAAAAAAAACAAGACCCCATTTGTCAAAAGGGGTGACAACCACTTGACAATGTAGAGGCATTTCATCAGATTGGATTTGTTTGCACGTCCTTTTACATATATCACATTTCCTAGTATATTTAGTTGCATCCTTATGAAGTGTAGGCCAGTAATATCCTGAATTTGGGATTTTGATGGTTGTCCTTTTTGTTGTGAAGCGTCCCCCACAAGGTTCATCATGACATGCATATAGAATATCAGAGGTTTCATCTTCCCTCACACACCTTCTCAAGACATTATCTGACCAGTGATAAGAAACATGTTATCCATTAGAACTAAAAAGTCTTTTCGATGAAAACTCTTCTCTCTTTTGGAGACAAATATGGATGAATCTTTCCTATAACCAAATAATTAGCTATGTCTTCATACCATGGTGTGTTCACACTGATAGAGAATAAATGCTCATTAGGGAATGAGTCATCAATTATTTGTGTCTTTTGTTTTTTTCAATCTAGAGATGAAATATGCTACAACATTTGTCCTTCTTGACTTGTCAACTATAGTGATGTCAAGCTCTTTCATTAATAGTAACCACCTCACTAAAATCCTTTTAATCAATATTTTTTTCATAAGATATTTTATTGTTGCATGATCTGTATGATCAAAAATTTGGTATGAATTTGTTAAGAGCATAGATTACTGCTAGCATTTATTTTTTTGTAATTGTGTAGTTAAACTCATCTCCTTGTAGTTTCTCACTGATAAAGTAGATAGTATGCTCTATGGCCCCCTCTTTCTGTCCAAAGATAGCTCCTATTGCATAATTAGATGCATTTGTGGGAAAGTGGAAAGGAAGTGCCAATTAGGGCCCTTAAGAGCAAGAGTTTGTTACAAGCTAGAGTTGTCGTTGCACCAAAAGATTGACCTTTCAATGCCTGATACAACCACTAGACTTATAGAATCCATAGAAGGTTGTTAAACCATGTCATGAATCCTGCGAGGGACGCTGCGCATTGTCAACAATCCCCCTCCCAGCGTCACTCGTCGCGACCTGCATGATTCGAACCTATGACCAAGCTCGGATACCACTTGTTACAACTTAGGATTTCTGTTGCACCAAAAGATCGACTTGTTAATGCCCGATACAATGACTAGACTTATAGAATCTACATGAGGTTGTTAAACCATGTCACGAATCCTGTGAGGGACGTTGGCACACTGCCAACAGAGTTTGGGCTAAGGCTATCTTCAAATCAGAAAAATGTTTTATCACATTCCGATGTTCATTGAAACTCAACATCTTTACTTAACAAGTTGTATAGTGGGCTTTCCATTTTACTGGAATCCTTTATGAAGTGCCTTTAATACCCTCCATGACCTAGGAAACTTCTAACATCTTTTTGCTCGACAGGGATGGAAAGATTTGTGATTACCTTTATCTTTGTTGGGTCCACTTGAATTCCTTGCTGAGAAATGTAATGTCCAAAGATGACCCCTTACTACATCATCATAAAGTATTTTTCACTATTCAAAGATAGATTGTGGTCTTCAAATCTTTGCAAAACCTTTCTCAGGTTGTCCAATGCTTCTTCAAAGCTACTACCACATGCAATAAAATCATCCATGTAGATTTTCATACAATCATGAGAAATGTCAGAGAATATGTTGATGACTGCTCTCTGAAAATTTGCAGGAGCATTGGATAGACCAAATGGTTGTATAGATTAGGCATAGGTCCCCCAAGGACAGGTGAAAGTTGATTTCCCTTTATCCTCAGGTGCAATCTTTATTTTATTATAGCCACTGAATCCATCTAGGAAAGAAAAATACTACTTCCCTGCCAAAGAATCTAAGACTTGATCAATGAATGGAAGTGGAAAGTGGTCTTTCTTAGTTGTGGTATTCAGTTCCCTGTAATCAACACAAACTCTCCATTTTCTCCCTTTTTAGGCACTATCACCAAAGGAGATACCCATCGGCTATCTGAAATAGGATAAATGAATCCTGCATCCAATAGCTTTTGTAGTTCTCCTTTGACAATCTCCCTTAATGCAGGGTTAATTCTTCTTTGTGGATGCCTAGCTGGTCTACAAACCTCTTTGATATAAATTCTATGAGTACAAAGCTTAGGATCTAGGCCTTTCATGTCATGATAGTCCCATGCAAATGCATGTTGATGTTTCTTTAACAAATCTATTAAAGACGTGTGTTGCTCTAGGTTAAGCTTGTTATTAATATTCAAACATTTGCATAGTGAGAGTTTCGCTTGCCTGGTCAACTCAACCGTGGTTGCTTCACTGATGTATGGAAATTTTATTTCATGCGTTAAAGTGTATGAAGCATGTCTGATGCTGCAGGAAATTCAGGTGCATTAGAGGTTGGAAGCAGTGTCTGTAATGGACATGCAGGGCAAGATCCAAGAACAGTTGGTTCCTCTTCTCCTTCATAGTGGTTCTGAATAATTTGATAGAGTACCTCATCATCTTCTTTAAGCTATAGGAAAGGATTCCTTTCAAGCACCATTAGTTGAGCAATGTAGTTAACTTCTTATGCTTCCTCCCCTATGCTTGGTCAGATGGGTTTCTCTAAATCAGAGTTTGGTTGAGCAGGAGGATAGAGAACAAGTTTCTTAGTATTGATCCCATCAGAGATAGTCATATCTCTTGACGTGCATCCTATATAGGCATTTTTGTGGCTAACCATGGCCTTCCTAGAATAATAGGGTACCCTCCCAGTGTAGCCTTGGGAGAGAGAATCATAAAATCTATTGATATTCCCAGGAGTCCGAGGTAACAACAAAGTCTCCCACCTTCCCATCTAGCTTGACAGTGGAACTATCAACTAGTTGTAAGATAGTGGGAGTGGGTCTCAGATTAGTAATGTTCAAATTCTACATGATATCCTTAGTCATTACATTAATAGTTGCTCTTAGGTCTATAAGGGCATTCTTTACTTGAATTCCATTTATAATAACCCCAACTACAGGGCTACTTGGATCAGAATACTTTGGGACAGTCACTTTCCCTAGCATAATGTATGTCAATTGTCTCACTACATGCACTATTTGTGGGTCTTTTTTCCTACCTGGCTTTTTGAGACAAGCATACCTAATTGCTTTACTATATTTTAGTACATCTTTTATAGCTTGAAACAGAGGTATCTTAACACACACATGCTTTAACTGATCCAAGAAATCAAAGGACGGTTCTTCCTTTGGTTTTGCAACTTCTAACCTTTGAGGAAATGGGGGTTTTGAATCAGAGTTTTGAACTGGTTCTAAATTGTTCATTTGAGCTTAATGTGTTAAGAAAAGTAATTTGTTCTTCCTCTACATGTAGCTTGGTTATAATAGGAGAAAAAGGTATTGGCAAGGTTGTCCATGAACGCAAGTGTATATCACTTATGTTTACAGTGTATGTAAGATATTCAGTAGGGTATGTGGAATAGTGTGGCTGTTGTTGTGACTTGTTATTGGGATTAGGTGTAGGTTGGGCAGGCAATTGAGTAGGCTTGGGTGAATTAATATTGGGATTAGGAGGTGGTAGTATTGCTGGTTGTTGAGGTTGTGGAGGTGGTTGTAAATAACCAGTTGCTTGGTTTGGCTACTACTGACCTCCTCTCCATTGAGGTGTGAGCTGCCAATTCCCTTAAGGTGATTGTCAGCTTCCCTGAGGTTGCTACCAATTCCCCTGAGATTGTTTCCACTAAGGTGGAGAATTTTGATAATTTGGCCAAAGTGTTCTAGGGGTTGTTCAGAGGTTGAGGTGGATAGTTCCCAAAATGTGATGGGTATGAAGGTTGTCATTGATTACCAGATGCATAAGAATTCAAATAAGGTCCACTAAAAGACAAAGGGTATGGAGGCATACCTTGTCTTGGAGCCCATGACCTTCTTTGTGCAATATAAAAAATCTGGTCATCATCACCTTCAATTGGCTTGAGCTCTGGTAGAATTTTCTTGTTGTCAATTTTGGCTACCATCTTGCATCTATAATCCTTCTTTTGTCTGCAATGTGGGCAAAATTCTGTCAACACTTCTTTTGCTTCTTGTTTCTTCTTTGCTTGTAGTGTGTCCAATTGAGTAGCCATATTGTTTATGATATCTTACTTCAATTTTAATAGCATATGAGTGATCTCGATCCTTGAAACTCCATAGTTGGAGGATTTACTCATACCAATTTGGTAACCTCTTCCTTTCTTCATAGCTACCTAGGAATAATTCTAACATATTTTCCTAATATCATCCCAAGGAGCTTGAGTGATATCTCCTCGCATGAGGTTTAGAGCCTTCATACAATTCGCATTAATTCCTCTAAGAAATAGCAGCTCAATGCTAAGAGATTTCCACAATCCATCAATTAAAGTGAATGTTGTTTCTGGATTTGATTGTGTGTACATTTTTACATCAATGTTTCGAATCACACTCTATGATCCATCATCGGGATGAGAAGAGCTGAATCTTTTTTTCTCCTTCAGCTCTTCTCATCCCGATGAGAAGAGCTGAATCTTTTTTTCTCCTTCAGCTCTTCTCATCCCGATGATGGATCATGGAGTGTGATTTGAAATGTTAATGTAAAAATTTGCACAGAATCAAATCCAAAAACAACATTCACTCTAATTAGCAGCTTATGGAACTCTTCACTAAGTGTGTGATATTAGGATTCTTGGAGACTGAACAAGAATCTTCCTATATGGTCCTCCAGACTTTCGTCCTCATTCTATTGCATCCTAAAGATATCATTCGCTCTCATATCACTGCCTCTGCAGTATTCTTTATACTTCTCAAGAAACTTTTCTTTCATCTCATTCCCAGTATCAACAACATTCTTCCCTAGGATCATGATCCATCTTAGTGCAAATTCCTTCAGTGTGGTAGGAAACAAGTTAAGCCTATGGGCATCAGTAGTATAGTCATAACTTCTGCAGAGGATATCAAATTCAAATAGGAAAGTATCTAGGTCCTCTGTTACTAGTGCATAAAATTCAGGAAGGATTGAGGCAGGGATGTTCTTGAGGTTGTCAACTTCATTCTGGTCAATGATAGGAAATAGAAAGGTTGAATGATTAGGTTGATTCTAGGCAGTCATCCTTGCCTAATATACTATGAGGGCAAGGGGATTCTCAAGTGGTTGGATCAAATGATCTTCAGAGGATGATGAGCTAGTCAAATGGGCAAACACATCAGCAAAAGGATTTATCTCAACTTCATCTCATAATTCATGGGGTTGGTTTTCAATGTTTAGTTCATTATGAAGGAATCTTCCAAAAGCCTCCCTTCTCCTACCCCTATGCATATAGTTATTTTTACTCAATTTCTAATAGGGTCATTTACAAGCTGAAAATAGTAATAGAACTGATAATCAACTAAATCTAAAGCAAGGTTAAAACTTTGAACAAGATGTAATAATTCAAATTCTATGACTTCAATAAGTTCCCAGTTTGACACCATCCTTGGCAAGGACGCCAAAAATGTTGGACTTGTCTAATGGTTTTATAACTAGATCTATAAAACCATAACTTAAGGACTGAATATCCATATTAAGCAGTTATCTCCTCATCATGAAGACTCATTTCTATGTCAACCCAGGGACATGAGACTTACAATGGTGCAACATTGTATGTGCACCATGAAGCAACTGAAGCCACACCTATTCTAATTAGAAGGGAAACAATTGCTGGAAAATAAAGTACTGAAAAGGAAATGACATAAATATTGAAGATGCAACTACTGCTAATCTTAGTGTAGCAACTGACAACATCTCAGTCCTCGGCAAACAGAAGAGGAACTACTCTATTTTGCCTTGGTTGTAGGAATAGACACATAATGGAATTCTAGTGGCTACAGGAACAGACATAGAATGAAATTCTAGTGGTTGTAGGAGCAGATAGTTGTCAAGACTAATTTTAACTAGCAAACATAAAATTACCTACTAAACAGAATGGATGGGATCCTCCTCAAGCGGGTCCCCTTGAGTGATTCTCCTAGAAATTAACTCAAATATGAAAGATTAAAGCAACATTTCATTCATTGTAAACTATGTTACATCATAAAAGCAAATAGGTCTGTATTCTTTTAAAATAGTAAACTAGAAACAAAATTATAGTATGCATAAGTTCTTACCTCTGAGACGAACATCTGAGCATTATTTATAGAAAGAAAACTTAACTACTCTTGACTATTTGGTCGGTCCACTCCCAAAAGACTAGGAGGACCGAGTTTATTGAAAGCATGAAAAGAGGGGAGGAATTTGTGCATGAACAAGACATAGTCATCCTGTTTTAGAGCAAACCTAGTGCAACATTGCTTGCCTAAATTTATTCAACTAACATACATGGGCATCGAAAGGAGAGGTATCATATCCACAAAAATTGGAAGTTTTTAATCATTTGACCCCTTCAACACCTTGTCTTGTCTTGACTTCTTCAACAACCAGGCAACTAGCAAGCATTTCTTCCACTTTCTAAAATTGCATCATAATGTTAGCGTGCACAAACATTTGCATGTCCATAATTACTTCAAAATAATATTTATTCAACCGCGTGCAACATTAACATAGATATATCACATAACAGATTAATATTAATAATTACTTCAAAATAATATTTATTCAACCACGTGCAACATTAACATAGATATATCACATAATAGATTAATATTAACAAAAAAGTTCAAGGATAAGCTTATGTCTCATGTTCAACAAGTTTCAATGAAACATCATAAAAGTATCTGGATATATGCCCTAAAACCCCTAACAATGGCAAAAGTATCAAAAATACTAAAGAAAGTAAACCATTAAATGAGCTCATCACTTGACATACTTTTCTCATATCCTACTTACTATTTGAGTATTTTCCAAGGACAACCTTAAAGGATGCCATCTATGAAGACCTTATATAGCCAAGCACGAAGAAAACTCAAAAATATAACATTACGATATATTAATTCCAAAAACTAGACATCATAGTGAATAATTTTAAGTACTGGATTTTTTAATATTATCTATTAGAATTGTGAGAAAAAATGTGCTAATCTCTTTCAGAAATTTTTTTAAAGATTTATATATTCCAAAAATCAATTTTCAATAGTTAAGTTGTTGAAGGTAGGATGCTCATTCTATTTAAAAAAATAATATTACAGTATTAAATTTGAGTCATCTCAAAACATTGTATAAATTTGACATTTACTTTAAAATATATAATTTTGACAAAAGCAAATTTTAAAACTACAATATATGTTTGGATTTTATTTTAAAAGTTGTACTTCATAACTGTAATTTTCAAAACAATCTAAATTGCAAGCTTAACTTTAATCCTTATAAATTATTAGGTAATTACATATGGTCTTGTTTTTTTTGTCATCTATACAAACATGGTCTATGTAATATTCAAAAACTGCACTTCTCAATTGCAATTATGATATCAAATTACAAGCTTCAACTTTCTTTTACCTTTTTAACCATTGACAAATAGTTTCATTTTTTATCAGAAATATGACCTATTGCAATGTCTGAACTTACATTATTATATATGAATGTCATTTTCCTATAAGCATTCAACTAACTTTATTTTTGTATATTCTCAGTCTGTAAAATCCTTATTGATTATTGATTACACAGACATGAAATCGATATTACTCTTCAACTTGCGAGATATGAGTACAAGCTACATGTGATTATGATCAGCCATGGTTATTGTTGAAACAAGCTCGCTCATTCTCTTACTTTCACATTGTTTATGATTTCAAGATTACAACTATACCAAAGTTCAGCACAAGTTAATTTTAAATATCCCCAACAAATTGGGGTATGATTAAATGGAATGCAACAAGCTTAACAGCTTCTCATTTGAACATGTGTTTGTTTTCATGTATATCTATCTTGGTAACCATTGTCGAAAAAATGACTGCATCATATCACGTTGAGTTGAACTACCAATGTTAACTGTTGGAATGATCTTATTTGGTCGCAAAAACTACCCAAAAAAAGTAAAAGAAACATCAGAAACATCTTCACTTAAAATGATATCCCAAATAAAAATAAATAAACTTGATGAAGTAAACTAACCTGAACAAATTCTTGAAGTTCTAGGAAGCTTGAATGCTCACTGTATGGAACTCCTACAAAATCAGGGAAGTATACACCAAACTTAACTTTATCGAAAGCATAAATTGACATTTTCCAACCCTTATTAACGACATTTTATTGAGGAAAAACACAATAGAAGCCCAAACATCAAACCCAAAGATGTCCAGGAAACAGAAGTTAATGTCCTTAAATAACTTTGCAAGAGACAACCCGACAGTAAGAAGTTATATGTAGCACGCGATAAACTTATAAAGCATTCTACTAGGTTAATCTATAGCACAATTTAGAAACTGTGTAGATGCTTCTTTGGTTAGAGAAATTTGTGTGATGGAAAACTCTTGGATTGAAGTGATTCACATGGATTCTATTCTTCATCTCTTGTTCACTGCAACATATTTTCTTAACTAATATGTATGTGAGGGTGTGTGTCACATTAAATATTATGAGGACTGTATTAACTCCTTAAGATACTTAAAAAATAATTATTTATCCGGGGGAAACATGAGCAAGTTCAATAACCTATCCTCTTCCTATATTGTATTAACAAAAAAAATGTCTCAAGCATGATTCATGTGATGTTAGAGAAAGTAATATTTTCAATAAATGCACTTTTTTTAATGTAAGGACTGTATGGACGAATTTCAAAGCCTCTAAGTTGAAACAAATTGGCAATTTGTGAGCTTTTTTTAAGATGACAAAACACTTTGAGACGTTTAATTATTATTTTTCCCTAGAGCATCAAGTTCACCATTCTTCTTAAAGAAAAGGAAACAAGAAATGCCGCCCTGCATGAAGAGAGGAAATGATAGGCAGAACAATCCATGTCTATCCACCTCTAGCTTTTAAGTCAAGAAAGTAAGATGTCCATGTCCTTGCATGATCTAACTTCAAACCAAATAATCATTTCATTTTATAATATTTGTTTATCATTTAGATTGTCCCATTCTATAAATACTGCATCAAGCCTGATTAGTAATGAAGACAACCTAAGATCACAGAAATCAGTCGTTCTTGGCTTGACATCTCCAAATCAAACTCGATATCTATATTTCAAATGCATTTCCTCTCTTGCCATGAAAAGAGTATTTTCAACTGTGTGGTTGCAACTTAGACACAAATATCCTATGATAATACCTGGTTCTAATGCTATGTTTTACATTTTGATTTCCTATGGTTGCAACTTTTTGTTTAAAGTTTTTAAAGTTTTTATTACAATTTAATCACATTCTAGCATTCCATGGTGTGTAATTTTGCTATAATATAGAGAATGCCATCCACAATTAGCCATAATAATAGTAGTATGTCCAAAGGCCCCACTTAAAAGCATGACAAATCAGATACAAAGTCAAGAACAGGTATATGCAATTATTATGATATATGAAAGAAAGAATCAATCAACTTAAATATCACCTTCCACAAATCACTAGCACAGATTTGTGTTTGATTATCGCAATGGAACCTAAAGTTACATGTGAGATGAATGTTCTCCTTCCTAAACATTACAAGCAATTTAGAAAATGATAAAAAAAAGATAGCTGTGTCTGATAAATTCCTTCTGATTTATATACTGAAACAGTAGGTTCTCGTCTCAGTCCACAAATGTAGTGCTCATCCACTATAAAGAGTTCCAGTTAGATGCATTCGTGAGGTTTCTTTTTTCCTCAAAATACTCTTAGCATGCAACCTTGGCTTGAAGGTACTATGTTGAACCAAGAGAAACATAAAGTGAGAATAGCTGCTGCAAATTTTTGGTATTATTATAACATATTATTGCATGTAGAGAGAAACCCACATTGGTAGTCACTGCTCAATGTGCGACTGTTGCTGGGAAAGGATTGGAGGCAACTAGTTTGCGTGATTTAAGTGATCCTTTGTTGGAGGAAGCCATGAAAATTATGGAGGCATAAGTAGAAGAAAACCCAAATGTGCAAATAGGGCTACAGTACAAGGCACCTAGTTTGCATGATTCAAGTGGGCCTTCATTGGAAGAAGCCATGCAAAATACGGAGGTAATAGTAGATCAAAAAAGAAAATGTCCAGAAAGACATGGCATTCTGTCTGATAGGTGGAGAATGTCATCCAAAAGCTGAAATGCTAACTATTGTTATTTACTATAAATATGCCAAATTCAAATGCACGTGGATTGCCAAAAAAATTAATTGGACAGAGAAATAAATTAGGAAGTGGGTAGTTCAAAATTGCCGAGTGGGATTAGAAAACACTGAATGCTTTCGAAATTCTTTTAGCTTAAATGTTGCAGCTATAATTGCTTCTTGTAACATAATTCTTTACAATGATAACTTACAATAGTTATGGTATGAGATGAACATGACATTCTACAAGAATCAATAATCCAAAATCTTACTTTTCAATAGATGGTAAGAACACTCCTTCCTTGAGACAATGTCAACATGCGTCACAAAAGAAAAGAGGGCAGGACAATTGCCACATGCATTATCGTCAATATGTACATTTACAAAGATGATTGAAGACACGTTTAGAGAGAGGGAACACGTACCATAGATTGTAACATTGTCCTTAGTAATAGGCTTAATAGAATTCAGCACATTTCCAATTTTATTAGAGTATGTCCACCCTACAATCAAGGAACATGGAGAAAAGAATTAGAAAACATAAACAAAAACAACTTGACTTACCACAAAAATATGTTGAATGTCCAAATCATTTCTCATGAAAGCTACATGCCCCAATTTACACAATCTATTATAAACGCATAAACCCAGAGGAGCTTGCTCATAATAATTCAAAATGGATCATTCGAAAACAAGAAAGATGCATAGACATACCTTGCAGATAGTAGAGCAAAAATTGACTAAACATGCAAAGTTGATAAAGATGTAGAAATCAATGCAGGAAAGTGTCAAAGTGAACCAGTTGTCTCAAGTCAATTTTATTAATAGAGGGTTCCCTAACAATGCTAAACCAAGTAATATATATTGAATTTATAAAAGCCATTAGCAGTACCCACAAGGTTATGGGGAGGTATTTCCACGGACTTTGTAGACATTTCCCTATGTCAAAGAAGGGGCATAATTACCTTTTTGTAGTAGTAGATTGTTTGAGAAAATAATAAAATATGCACTTGTCAGTCTAAGAAAACCATAGTAGATCAGCGGGCTGCTGATATATATTTTTCCTAATCTTTAGGTACCACTCTGAGTTGCCTAGGACCATTGTCTCATTGAAAAATTCAATCCACTTGTGCGTATTTTAAAGCACATTGTGTAAAAGAAAAAATACCTAGTTGAAGAGGTCCAACACTTTCTGTCCACAGCCGGATTTTTGAACAAGTAGTTAATGGAACATTCATGTGACTCTTAAAGATACAATAGAAGACATCCAAGAACATGTTTCAACATTCATGCAATTGAGCACTGCATATATCCACTAACAAATCTTCCTTTGAAGCATGTTTTTTGTTAGTTACCTCTTTACACTTTTGATGTTTTTATGGACAGCTGAAAGTTACAAAGAATAGAATTCTGAAATAGCAAGGACTAAAAGATTTGTTAGCAAGATCAAGAAAAATTGTCTCAACTGTAAAACAAACGCAAGGCATTTCAAGCCAATAATAAAGGTAGCCATAACAAATGTCGAAAAAGAATCCATTTCAAGTTGGGGATAAAATACAACTTTATTTGAACAAAAGACTCCAAGGTCAAGCTAAGAATCCTAAATCATTGAGGTATGGAAAATTTGGAATAATATATCAAACTGATGAGAATGCTTTCAAATTCTACCTCCTCCATGTATGAAAATGCATTCAACCTCTCAAATTGAGGTATGGTACAAAATTTCAACCGAATTGACTTATTATAAGAGTTGACCACCTCTTTCATGCAGTTCAATAACGTAACCTGTAAATTTAGTATCATGTGAGCACCACACTTACTATCATATTTGATACATAAAAAAAACACAATCCATAGCAGCAAATAATAGGCAAATAGAATATTGTTTCCAAATATGTAAACCTATTATTAGAAGTGCAATATTCATAATCAAAATGTTATAATGAATAGATTTAAATTAGTTAATAAGAGCTTAGTAAGAAATCAGTTATTGGAAAGAAAAAAAACACGATGTTGTCACTGC
>MU226302.1:6241718-6288240 GCA_018584345.1 Thuja plicata
ATTATTAGAAGTGCAATATTCATAATCAAAATGTTATAATGAATAGATTTAAATTAGTTAATAAGAGCTTAGTAAGAAATCAGTTATTGGAAAGAAAAAAAACACGATGTTGTCACTGCATTCTGCTCCAACACCTAGGGTTTTTTTGCAGAGGCAAGGGAGATTACCAAGCAATAACCATTGGAGAAGGCTCGTGAACTGGGCATTGCAAGATTGCAAAGGCACAAAGAGGATGGGGAAAGAGATTACAGAAGAATGTTCGACTGGGAATGAATAGGAAAAGGGATTTTTGTGGCGATGGTGGTAGCTGGCGACCCCCATTCAAAATTGGTTTGACGGCAAAAAATTATCCGCCAGGCACTTGAGAGAGTGGATGCTCCACATGGGCAGAGAGGGCACAGTTTGATTTGCGGAAATTTAGAGAAACAAAAATGAAGGGGAGGGAATGCGGTGTGGGTTTTGTGGAGCAGAAAGGTGTAGGAAAAATGGTGAGCCTGAGATGCCTAATCGAAATATGCAACACACCACCAAATCTGTAGCAGCTGTTTTGGATGAGGAGATGGAAAGCAAAGCAGTCGAAAACAAGAGATATTTTGAAGAACTGCTTTATTGGGAGGTTCAAAGGGTTCTGGCCCAGCCTCGGTGAGTTACATAAGTGGATTACAGAAATATGGGGCCCCATTCTGAAAGGATATGTTCAAATTTATCCTAGAGCTTGAGGGTTCTTCATGGTAGGTTTTGATAATGTGTGGGACAGGAACAAGATTCTTTGTGCTTATCAGTGGAGCTGGGAGGATAAGCACCTGCTAATGTTAAGACCTTGGTACCTGGCTTTCAAACCTGCCACTGAATCGTTTGATAAGATTCCAATCTGGGTAAGACTTCCAAATCTTCCTCTACAACATTAGTTTGAACATTGCTTTGAAGTTGTAGGTAGTTTGCTGGGCAGATTCTTGTTGGTTGATGAGGGCTCTTTAAATTTTTTACACACTACTTACGCCCATATCTTAGTGTAGTTGGACATGACGAAAGATATCCTGAAGGAGGTCTCATTGAAAACTTCAAATGCATGTTGGTTGTAACTGTTGGATTACAAAGGGGTTCCTTTTAGATGCCGACGATGCTTTCAAACAGGACATTGCTGCTCACTGTGCCAAGCGTTAATCGGATAAAATGGCAACCTAGTGGAAAGAGGTTTCCCCACTTCATTATTCGGTGGAGAAAGAATATAAGAGCCAAGAAAGGACCCGAAAGGTGTTGAATAAAAAAGGAGAATGTAATGGAGCGCCGCTCGATGAGCAATAGACTCCAAAAGACAGGGAGCATCTTGTGGTGTAATGGTTAAGTGGTTGCATTGTTAATGGTGCAACCACAGTTCAAATCCCCACTTGGCCCAAAAAAAACAGTGTTAAATGTCGGTTTGGGCCCACCTTTGCTGGGCTGGTGTGCTTGTGGGCTCTATGCCCCTGCTGGGTTACCGTGCTCACAGGTTAATATTACCGATAAAAAAAAACAGACTCAAAAGGACCAGAGCAGCACTTTGAGCAAGAAAAAGAACAGTCTTAATGCTATATGTGATACAGTGATGGAGAAAACTGAAAGCCTAAAAAGTCAACCAATATGGATATTCCTGAAAGAAATCCATCCTGAGATAGTTCTGAGGAGTTTCAGAATGCAGATGTAAAGGAGGAAAGGATGGGAAGTAGTGACAAGGAAGAGGGACAAGAGTTTGAGGAATGATCTTTTAATATGCATTTACGCTCTCATACCAAAGATGATGCAAAGTTGCAGCGCTAAATTGTAGTAACCTGTTAATGGCTTTTTCAGTGGTATTAAATTTTTCTTCAGGGAGGTGGCTCCCCATTTGTAGCCCCACCCGGTTCAGGCCAGGCAGGAAACCTGGTCTTAAACAATCAAAAAAAAGAAACCAATTATTGAATACTTTGGAGTTTGAGCAATTCCATTGAACACTAACATATCAAATGCATTCCTATGTACCTCAACCGCATCATCTCATCACGTAAGCATCAATTACTAAAAAACAGCTATACAGTTATAGTTATATATGAAGAAAACAAGATTTCAAGGTTATACAAATAGCAAGACATGTGAGTGAACTAGAAAGTTGCAAAAGCATTTTGTGTGATAAACAAATCTCATCAATGCCACTGCAGCATTAGACTCAAAAGACTTGAGTTTTTAATAAGGGAAATAGATGGAAACCTGCACTGCCTTGTTCTTTATTGTTTTCCCACCTTTGCCCTTCAAATATTGATATCAGTAAGAGAGACCTAACTACATCTTATCACTTTTCATCCTCTCATCAAATAAGCATCAATAATTCAAAACTAGTTTTACATTTAATAGAGTACATTTAATATAGTATCTATAAGAAAACAAGATCTTAAGGTTATTAAAGTCCCAAAAGATGTGGGACAAATATAATGTTGCAAAAAACATTTTGCTCGCTAAAAAAAGCTCAACATGGCCACTGTGACATGTGAGTCAAAAAAACATTGAAATCAGTAACAGAGGCCTACATATGTCAAATTATCTTTTTTCCCATACATTTGGTCACATTCTGGTACACAATTTTTTTGTATGCTTTAAGTTAGATCATACATTTTCATGTTAAATTCTTCAACAATATAAGGTTTCTACCTCTAAGTTACAAAAGGGTCCAATTTATAGGCATATTTTCTATATTAATTATGCCAAGAAGCATTCTATCGTGGCGGCAAGGAGTCTCATGTCATGACTGTGTACATAAAAACAAAAACACGGCCAACATTTTTTTATATTTGAAACTTGAACCATTAAATTATTTATATAGCTGACATAATTAATATAGATATAGAGCATATGAAAATAAAATAAAAATAGATAATAAAAAAATATTTTATCTTACTTTGTCAACAACAAAAAATAAATATATATGATAAACTAAATAATTTTTATTTAGCAGAAAAGTAAATATTTGGTTTTTAAAGATAAAGACATTAAATTTTTAAAATATACTATGCCTACAAATGAAACTATTTGAAACAAAACCAAAGAATTATTGAAATAATACGTGATGGCATTTCAGATACTAAAATTAAGATTCACATCATAAAAAAGTAAACTGGCTCTTCAAATAAGAACAAAGTAAACAATGTAGATAAAATAAAATAATCTTTAACTGAACTAAAATTTATTTATAAATGTACATGTGGTAAATAAAATAGTTTCAAAGTGAAACAAAATAACTTTAACAAATATAATAGCTTGAAATTGATTTTCTCAACATTTTTTAGATAGATGTATTTAAAATATCTATACTAATAGATAAATTCAATTTAATTTTTTAAACAAGGTTGAAATTTTCTACATTCTATAAACCAGACCATATTGTAGTATTGTAGATACAGTTGATCATACCCTCAGAAACAACCAGGCCATGCCCTCTAGTTTGAGGTTGGGTATATAAAAATACTCACAAGAAAGAGTTAATAAAGTACTACAGGCTGAAGACTTCAAATGTCATTAAAAACTTGTCCACTTAGCATACCTGTAGGTCGAAAGGCCAACACTGATGTGAACTGTGATCCGAAGGTTTGTCCGTATTGCTTTAATTTCTGCAAATAATGAAAACCAACAGATAACTTTGATTAATGATGTCCAAGACCAATAAGTATGTGCCTATCTACTCTCTATGCATTCAAAGGTATTGGAAAAAATAAGGCTCAGAAGTTGCATACATAAAATATGAACTTATAATGATTTTTTTAAAGGTGAACAGCAGGTGTAGCCCTAAATAAATCTACTTTCTTTACTTCTATCTCACCCTGGGTAGGGTTTGCCAATGTTACATTTGACAAAACTAACCTTGTCTGCACTCAACATCATCCTATCAAAAAGAAAACCAGTACTGGCAAAAGACCTTTTAACTGTCCAAATAAAATCCACTGTTTTAAAAATAAACTTTCCCATTACAAGAAATTCAAGAACAGCGCCTCTATCAAGCATTAAACAAGAAGTGTTTCTGCTGATAAAAGTAAGCCTTCGTCATAACACAGCAATTGCAAGCCTCGGACCCTCAGAATAACAACTAACTATGAGTTTACTTAACCTAACCTAACTCTACTTGAACATGTGCTGGCACTTTCATGCCACAAAATCCTGGACATAATTCAGAGGCGTCTAAACATTTTCACAGCATAGAATGAAACAAGATCCTTTTCAGGTGGTCGATTACAATGGAACACGTGATGGACTCTCTTCAATTTACATTTTCTTATTAAACAGATAGCTGCACTGTATTCATTATTGGTACTCTACAGCTCCTGATCTTCACGGCTCAACCAAACTGTCGTCACTTTATTTTATTATGGTAATCATTTTCATATGATGCATTGTATCATCTTCAGTCTCCTTCATGATCGTTTTTGTCATTTTTTGTTGTTAATGTTTGATGATCTAAGTTTTGAGTCTTTATTGTACAATGTTAACTTCAAGTTCAAAATTTTAAATTCACCAATTTGCATTGCTAATTTGCAACACCAATATGGAAAAAAAATTCCCCATTATTTTGCATTAGTTTTCTATTGAGAAATACAACAAGAAAACAACAGCAAACGCCAAAAATATACATTGTTTTTTATTTGACAAAATTAAATTATGACAGCAGCATATAGGTTTTCTATTTTTTTTACCATTTTTCCTTGCAGCATCATTATCATT
Source organism: Thuja plicata (assembly GCA_018584345.1). Classification (NCBI taxonomy): domain Eukaryota; kingdom Viridiplantae; phylum Streptophyta; class Pinopsida; order Cupressales; family Cupressaceae; genus Thuja; species Thuja plicata. Next base: position 6,246,441 of record MU226302.1, read on the forward strand.
ATGAGTTCTCACAGAATGGGAGAGGATAAGGGTCAAGGGCAGGAGGTTGAAAGTAGAAATTGGAAAATGGGGGGTGACACTAACACTCAAACTGAAACAAGCTCTATTGGGGGTCAAAATTATGGTCACCCTTCTCGAATCCTGCAAGGGCACGAGTAAGTGGAATTGCAACATGCGTAAAAACTAAAAACTTGAATGGTTTTCTAGCATGACTAGAACTAATGCTTACTTCCTTCTTATCTGAGGAAAAGGTCTAGATGTATGTAAAAATGTGGAAGGGAACCTGAAATATAGGGCTGAAATATTAAAATTACAGAGTTGTAATGAAGAAGAAGTACCTACATCTGCAACTTTGCCACAAAGGGGTAAGGGTCATCAAAGGTCTACTGTTTCTACATTTACTTTGCAGAGTCTAAGACCACCGAATCCATCCAATTCAGGGGAAGCAAAGCCTAAGGGAAAACGTTAAATGACTATCCTACATCTTCACAACCATTGGCAGATTTATTCAATGAGCAAGCAAAGGAGGAGGCAAATGATGCCATTGGAAAGTTCTTTGCTGTAATATCCCCATCCTGGCAATTAAGTAGACCAATTTTTGTGAAGTCTCTAAGAGACAAAAATTGCAAAAGGAATATAGCCAAATAAAGACAAAATGATACCGAAACACCAGAGAAGACTATCGCTGCAATTGATAAGCGAATGAAGGACACTTCGATATCATGAAGAGGGACTTTCCACCATCAATTGAGATTAGCTTTGACATCAAAGGAATAATGTCAATAAATTTCTTATTGAAGAATGAAAATGTCAATAAAGATCGATGACGGATATTTCACCCACCAAGAACTATATTAAAAGTGCCATGCAGTTCTAAAGGTAACAAATCATATAACCGGCTTCATTGATATCGATAAATAGCATGCGATACAGTAATTGTAAGTAGTAGCAATATCAAATGAGATTGCCGCTAAGGAGGTATATGTGTATCTATCGACGAACAAGACATGGATTGTTAATAAACAGGCACGTTAATGATTAAGTCACCAGCTGTTACAATTTGACATTGGTCAAGGATGTCTAGGAAGGAAAGAACCGACTAATTAGTCAAACCATTGTCAACAAGAAAAGGATTCATATATAACAAAAAGGCACGTATTACAGGCAGCGATTAATATATTTAGTCAGCAATCACCAATTAACCCGGAATGGTGAGATTAAGGAAGAAAGCATGACATGTTTTTTGAACATAAACTATCACCCATTTGAATGGTATTAAGGAACATTCACAATCACTCCACAAATCAACAAATACAAATCTGTTCTCTCATTATCCTTTCGATATGCTCTGTTTAGAGCCATCAGCCTTATAGGCTGCACGAGTGCAAGCATAATTAAGAGATATCAGAGACGGCATCTAAGAGATTGCATATTATATATTGTTCATCAGATACAACATCCAGTAAAGTGCATACTTCTCATTGTCGATCAGACACAACACCAATCGCTTTAAGCAATAATTCTTTATACCGCATATTGATATTACCTATGTTACCCCGAGTTTTTGGGACGGGGGGACAGGGAAACAGGTTTCCGGGACGTTTTTTGTTTCTCGGAGCAGGGGACGGCTATATACATATAAAATAGGAGAAATTTAAAATATATAGGGAAATCTGAAATTTCAAATATATTCATATGATATAACATAATAACAATCATCATAGCAACGTAATAACATTGATAAATCTAAAATCAATGTCTCTTTGCAAAGGTAACAAAATCTCACACTTGATCTTGTGTGGGCATTAACTTACAAAATGACCCAGTACAATTGAGGCAAATGACCCACTTATCCACTTTCTACAATGAAAAATGCAATATTAGGCCTCTTGGGCAGACAACCATCCTAAAACAACAATGTTCGGTCCCTAAATGCTAAGATCATGTTCATTAGCTCTCTAATACACTTCTAGTTCTCAAATTTGGTTTTCTGATTATAGCGTGCTTGTTCACTTGGAAGGTGTAAATTCTCTTGGAATTCACTTAATTTTTCTTCTCCTCGCCTCTTGGTCATTTACAAGACTAAACAAACTTGTAAAGTTCACCAAAAGTCAGAAAGGGAAATTTAAGTGTTTCTGGGCATTGTAAACTGTTCCTTGACATGTGGAGAAACCACTGATTCATGCAATGATGAAACAAAGAAAGAATGAAGTGGGTGTTAGATTGGAGATGGTTGATATCTCTTATCTCCATTGATTTTCTGATTTTTGTGTCTAACAGGGCAATGAATTTTCTGATCCTTGAAATGTGTGAAGATTAATATTATCAAAATGACTTGCTTTATGACTGCCATTACCGGAAATGGCTGTCCGTCCTTGGGACGGCTTGGCTGTCCCCAGCTGTCCGGGGGATGGTCAACAGTTTCCGGGACAAGAGTTGATAGTTTCTGAGTTTTCCCAGACGGATTCCGATTTTTTGCATGACCGGGGACGGCATGGAAATACTTCCAGCCGTCCCCAAGTCCCCAAAATAGTTTTTGTTTCTGGTACTTGAAACACATTTCCAGGTAACACTGCATATTACCCATTGATATATTCAGACATCGCAACATTCAATATCAATTGCATATTTTTCATTGTCAATCAAAGAAAACATAATTGATCTGTCACGACTCACAACTAGTGATAGTATACAATTCTCACATTATATATAGATTCATTGTATATAAGACATTTCCATTGCCATATAAAACAAATTGTAATATACCAGATTTTTTCCGTTATATTTGAATACTTGTTAATAAGGAAGGACAATAAGAGTAACAGTCTCGACAGTTATCTTTATAGCTAAAAAGGGGACATTACATTTGTCAATGGCATTCCACTCCATGTGGCTCACTTTCCATATTATAAATAAGCTATGGGAAAGATAATAAGGGTGGGAACATCATATGTGCCATCTAGGGAGACTAAATAAAGGACAACAATTTTTGGATAAGAACTATTCCAAGATAAATATTTAGATTGGAGAAGATGAAGAGTTCTTGAGTCACAAGGGGATGCAACATAGTCATGGATGTGTGGATGGACATTAGGCATCATCAGTAATATCATGGTTACATGAATCAATAGAGGGCCCTTATTTCCTTAGAGTGTTGACTGTTTGGGGCATCACAAGGATGCTCATTTTCAGAGCTAGATCCCCAAAGATGCTATAGAGGAAGTTGGGCCACAAAATATGGTACAAGTAGTGACAGATGCGGCCCATGGGTACAAAGCTACAGGGAAGTTAATTGAGGTAGCCTATAAACATATTTAGTGGACTCCTCGTTGTGTGCATGCCATGAATAAAGCACTCAAGGACATGGGTAAAATCAGCTGGATCAAAACAATTGTCAACGATGCTAGAGATGTGCATATGTTTATCTGCAACCACCACATTTCACATGTACTCTTTACGCCCTTCTCCGAGAAGGAGTTCTTGAAACCCGTAGAGACTCAATATGCATCATATTTCATTCTCTTGGAGAGGATGCTTGAGTTGCAAGAGGCATTGCAACTAATGGTTATGACAGCAGAATGGAATCGATGGCCTGAGTTGAAGACACAACACAGATTGAGGTTTTTACAACAAAGGCGGGCCAAAATAGAGAGAAAGTTTAAAATGGTTGAGGAGCAACAATATTGCCACAATCCTACCAAACCTCATGAGTTTTAATTGAGCAGCAACCAGCCAAGGCAGCACAAGGGCAAGCAATGCCACCTGTATAAAGACAAGAAAAGAGTGAAAAGCAGCTAGAGGTAGTGACACAACAAAATATTGAATCAACTCAGCCAAGGAAACTCCAACCCCAATCTGTTTATGTTTTACAAGTAGGCAGCTACAAATATAGTCCAAGGTGACAATGGCTCAAAGTCGATCTCCAATTTTAATGCAGTGTTGACAAATGCCAATTAGGGGCAGCCTCATACTTTCTATTACTATGTTTCTGTTACTTTGTCATTTTATAGTTCAAATTTGCAGCCTTAGAGCATTTTGTTGTTGTTTTTCAATTGATATCATATGCACATCAACAATGAATTATGGAAGTGATTAAATTTTGAATTTTGGCCCATAAAAATTTCTTCGGCTACGTGAACTCGCAATTCAACTCTAATGTTGTTTATTAAGGATCTATAATGTATATGATGGATGCCTTAACAATGTTATCATACAAATATTTGAAATTTCTCTATTTTTCATATAGCTGTCCACTGCCGTCCCCTAAATAGCCTCAATAGAATCTGTCCTGGAAACGCAACACCCCAACCCCTACCATCCTCATCCCACAAACTTGGTGGAACATAGGTTTTTTGAAGCTTATGGGTGAGGGGCCCAATAGAACCCTCTCTAAATTAACCAAATCAAAATGAATAAATTATATACATTATTATATTTCATGATATTGTTTTTCAAAGTAGAAGTATCTATGAAAGATGTAAAGATTCCTAAGAAATGGCCTTCATTATGAATTTTGCATTGTGGGAACTTTAAAATGCAAAATTTCTGCTAAACGTCACAATTTTTGCAACAAAGGTACCTTCACCATGGATCTCGGCAGCATTATAAGCATTATGTATAAATCAGAAACACACTTGACAACCTTATAAATAGATAAAGTAGCAAACCACCCTAGAAGAAAAATGTTTTTTGCAAGAAGTGACCATTGAACTGATAAGCAACAATAGAACCATTTACTGAGCAAAACAAGCAGTGATCAACAACTTAGTACAACTTAAACAATATAAGATGCAGATCAAAGTGTTCAATCATTATCCCATTATGCATCACTTACTCACTTTATTTACATTGCAGCAAACAATATGTTTTAAAATAAAAACTGGATTTTAGATCAGACAAAAAACCACCCTGGCATAGAAAAATGTCTTTTGTGAGGTGCAACCACTGGTCTGACAGAACCATCAGAAAACAATTTATTGAGCAAACAAGAAGTAATCAGCAACTTCATACGACTCTGTCAACAAACCATGCAAATAAAAGTGCTTAATGATAATTCCAATATTCATCATTACTTACAAACTGCAAAAAATGTCTTTTAAATAGAACACCCTGAATTTATTTACTTTAAAATCCAGGCCAATCAGCCCTGAAAAATTGCTTCCATGGCAAAAAAAATAATTAGATCATAAAGCCTAAATAAATATTAATCAGACTCAATTTCCATAATCAAACGGGAAAGAAGGAAGTACACATGATTTATACAAAAAAGGGTCACCCTGCCGATAAAAGACTCTTTCTTTGTTTGCTACAAGAAAAGACCAAAGGATGTCCACAGAAAATAAGGCTACCAATCCATTGGAAGAGATCACACACCTCGGGACGCAGAGATGACATAGGTAGAACATGCAAAAAAGTGCACTGTGCATCAGAACAAAGCCTCTCAGACAGTTCAGGCCAATCTAAACATGTCAAAATGCGCCTCCGTCGAGTATCAGCATAGACCTGTACCTGCATAGCTCAAAACTAAGCAGCTGCCTTTAAGTCAGCTGATACAGAAAACAAAAAACTAAAATAATACCGCCACCATGTATCATACAAATCTTCCATGACAAAACATATTCTATAGCATAAGAATATGAACACAACTGATTCGTTTCAAAGAAGTAGACAATGTTGCTACTCTTACCCCAAGTGCCTTTGCAATACCAAGAAAGACACGTTCCTTTCCAATGCTGTATGCTCCAACCACCACTAGAGTTTTTGAGTTCTTAGAAAGTGCAATCTTTGTAACTTCAATAACATAATTTATGACATCTTTCTGGGATGGAAATCTGCACAAAGATCGGCATCAGATTCCTTTGCAAGCTGAGAAAACAAACACAAGTGACTGTACACCAAATTATAAATAAAATAAAGAACAATGCTTGCTTAGTTGCACCTGTATTTAGGATTACAATACGTTGTATCAAGATACAAAGTATCAATATGCACATCTCTAAATATAGGATAGTTATGCATTTCTTTGCAGGCCCGAAAGTCCCCTGTATGGAGAAATCGCCGCCCATCTCTAAGTTCAAAAAAAATCAAGGCTGCCCCAGGACAATGGTTGGCTTCGAGCATCAAGACTTTAGTCCCATCAATAACATGTACATTGTCTATTTTTAAGGGATGAATATACCTGAAGAGCAGCAAAATCTTTTATCATCCAGCAAAACATTTGACATGGTTATTATTTAGTCAACGCTCAATTTAAGAATTTCTCAGGACTTACACAAAGTGCCTTACAAAATTATATTAGTAATTAAGTATGGATCAAGAAAAAAATAGACATCCATTCCACTAGATAGAAAGATACTCCCTCTATTAGATCAGAAAGAGAGAATAAAGGCATAGGCATAAATGGCTTATTTCATAGTGAGAACCTCTGTACATAATGCACTGTGCAGACTAATTTGAATTTCACAACTCAAAATTTCTCTATTCAGGAAAGCACTCACTTTGAATCTACAGAAAGACACAACTTTAATAGGCGAGAAGTAGCCAGTGTGCAGTAGATTGGACCATGTGTCCATCCCTTGCTTAAACCACCATAATGATCAGCATGAAAATGTGTCAAAAAGTATGCACTACAACCATCTACTGATCCATATCGAAACGCATCAACCGTAAAGGATGTACCTGTAAAAAACAATAATAAGTAAGAATAAACAACATTGCCCCAGGTAAAGGACGCTATTTTGAATAAATAGTGAGCAATGAAATACAACAATAATTTCACATTTGGAAACTGTAAATAAAAATAAAAATACTCGGATCAAAAAGGGATAGGGTCAGTCATGGCAACCAATATACGAGATTCAAGTCTTCCCACTTTTAGATCTATTTCCAGATGAAACAGGTAATCTAGTAGGGGCAAAAACCAATGAGTTTTGCCAATAGATATTAAAATTTCAATGTGATGGTGGTAGTGTAAGCCTACAAGAAAACAACCATAAAATATGAATGACTGTCATTAGAAAACTGAATAAATAACTAATGGAAGGGACGCCATTGGAAAGAAATCATACACCGGTATGGAAACTAAAAGAGAGGTCATCCATCTGCTGAATTGTGCCACTTTCGCTTTAAGGGAATGGATGATTGACAATTGGAAATATATGTAATTCTAAGTTCAAACCATAAATATCCTAAGCTTTGAGGGAATGGATCACTGTCAATTGGAAATATACTATGTTACCCCAGGTTTCCAGGACGGGGGGACGTGGGGACGGGGAAACGGGTTTCCAGGATGGATTTTTTTTTCTCGGAGCAGGGGACAGCAGGGGACAGCAGTGGGAACAGCTATATAAAAAATAGGGAAAATTTTAAATATATAGGGAAATTTTAAATATTCGTATAAAAACATGGATGACGCATGCTTATATAAATTATAGAACCTTAACATATAATTTTGTGTTAAATAATTTAACTTTAGAGTTCACATGAGAGTGGAAATCAAACAAATTATCAAAACTGAAACATTAATTTTATGGGACAGCCAAGGGAAAGGTTTCTGGAAGTTTCCGAGTTTCCGGGACGTCCCAGAAACGGGGACGGGTCAATTTTCGCCGGAAACGCGTCCCCGGGTAACATAGGAAATATATGTATTGTTGTACAGAGGTCATAGAACAAACCAAGGGATGTTGTACTGTTAGTTTTGCAACTAACAAAGATGAAGAAACTATATTCCAAGAAAGGTCTGGTTCTAAGTTAGTCACGTATGTTTACAAATTATTGGAAATCAGGTTTTATCCATTTTAATTCAATGAAACAAATTCCCATCATAATATTACCCTAGATTCAAACAGCCACTCTGCTGCTGGAATTATTGATGTATTCATTGTTCAGGAGTCAGGACAGATTACAACTTCGTTTTTGTACCAAAGCTGCCCATTCACAATACAGAGGTAGCATATGCATGTACAGGGCAAGCAAGTAAAATAATATAGAGCTAGCTACAAATCTTATAGTTGGAATGAGGATGGGAAAGTCCAGCCTAACCATTATTCCACCCCCGACAAGCCTGCTGTGCGACATCCCACATCAGCTGTGAGAACTAATGCTTAAAATCAAGTATTTCAAACGAAGGGTAGCAATGAAATAAAGTTGATGCAACAGCCAAATTCTCCTAAGGAGAGAGAACAGCCAAACTTCGTATATAAGAGATCACAATCAATCACTAGCTGAACTGTCAGCAATGTATTTATCTAGGGAATTCACATATGTTATGAGCCTGATATTTTTATGCATGTAAAATATTAAAATGTGAGTCTTAATCTCCATGACCACATTAAACAATAGTTTAACCCAAAGCCAAAAGTTTTTTCAGTGTTGGAAGTCAAAAATAATTCTGTGGTTCTAATTTCTCTCCCTTTTGGCAGAGATATGTTTAATTGATTTTCAGAACCAAGATTGCTTGTTCAGATAATGGTCAATATTGATTGAGATTTCCATCACCTGGCTAGCATCTATGCTCATAACAGTTCTTCTAGTGCACTGAGTTCTGGCGATGAATGGCTAGTTAACATCTTAAAAGTCACTAAATGACTTTGGGGGATTTTAAAATGTGTGGAGACCAAGAGACCAAAGTTGCATGGACATGGATACGGATACAGTATCGGTCATTTTTAAGACCCCCAACATAGATTCAGCTGGATATGACATTCCAAAAACCACATACACATATATTTAACACAATATTCTAAGTTATTAAAGGAGATTTTTGTTACTTCAAAAGTAATATAGACACAGAATAGCTACATAAATAATTAAAGTTGATTTAGCAATTTAGAATATACAAAAATAGTAGAGTTGAATTGGAAGATATCCCAAAAAAATGGGTCGCTGAATAGAAAAACATTTCATTTCTCTCTCATTTGGTGTAGGTTTTGTTTATACCAAAACAATTTAAAAAAATGCATGAATGAAGTTCTTTGAAATTAAATTTAGGAAAACATTTCATTTCTCTCTCATTTGCTGTAGGTTTTGTTTATACCAAAACAATTTAAAAAATGCATGAATAAAGTTCTTTGAAATTAAATTTAGGAAGATTTACGTCAATTTTTAAAAAAATCAATTCACACAGTAACCGGCACAATTGGAAAATCAAGGTTTTTTGGCCATGTGTGAGTACAGTATCTGATGTGTATCTGGGCCGTATCGGATACGGGGATACGTGTACCCAGAGAGGGACAGAGGTGTTCCAGCTACTCTGCTAGAGACTCGTTTTGGCTTATGACCCAGCTAAAGTCTATATGAAGCCCAACATACATTAGAAGAACGATTGCCCAAACTTCTTTACTCACCCTAATTTTCACAAGGCAGAGAAGAGAAATCTAAAGCAGCTTGATTAATCATTGCTCTCAGATCAACTGTGACAAGTCAGAAGATTACATTTATTCCTCTTTTCCTATCCCTTTCATTTCCTCAGTTTGCATGCACTTTTTCCTCTTTTCCATTCCTTTTTATTTTCTTTTATCATCAATTTCTATCTATTTACTTCAAAAGCAACCTTTGCTACCAAGATTCAATGTCTTAGAAATATGTTGGATAGACTAGTTTCACAAGGAAAATGACAGGATAATCGCTTATTTATGTGTTTACCGATGTGATTAACCAGTAGACTGGGACCTCTTATATCATCCTGCAATTTACTGCAAGAAAAACATTTGTATCTATTACAAACCAATAAGACTCCTCGGGCAATTTTGACAGCAAGGAAACATGTATCTGATAAGCAAAGCACTCAAAGAAAAAGGAATTTTGCAGTTGGACAACATATGTTTATCCTGCAGCTGTTGCAGTAAGACTGACAGCTTTTACATGACTGAGAAATGATGAAGGTGTTAATTCTAAATTATCTAATGTAGATAAATGACAAATGTCAAATTGGCCTATCGGCCTTTGACATTTGCATTCACTTATATTTATAATTATCTAAAAGCAAGTAATTAGTATTATAATTATTGTGATATTAATAATAATTATATTGATAATATAAATATTATATTATAATTATAATTATATTGATTATATAATTATTATTATTATGTTGATAATATAATAATTATATTTATTGAGATAATAATTATATTATATTATATAATAATATAATATAATTAATAAGGCCACATGTGAAGAGTGGTGACCCTTGGTGGAGGGGCACCACTAATAAGTATATAGGAAGAGTGAAAACTTCCTCTCTTGAAACCTATCGAATATACACTCAGAAAACTTAACATGGTATCAGAGCAGGCTCTCCTCCCAGGCCTGTGAGGTTCAGAAATATTTCACAATATATATATGGAATTGGAATTCAAACAAGAAATCGGTGTATTTCCGATGCTTGGTTGATGGGGCAATTTAATGTCGGGCTTACTCAATATTGCAGTGCTGGACCAATGTCTTGCTTGATATCTCCAATGTTGGTAAACCGAAAACGCAGGATGAGCTTGGTTGCTGCGGAGCCGATGTAGATAGCGCAGTGTTGGGCAGGTTTGAAAGAGCTGTTGTAGCAGCTCAGACTCAATGTCGAATGATTCTTGCGACTGAATCGCTGGCCAATGTCAATGCTTCCCTACCAATGTCAGATGCGCAATGTTTCAATGGGCTATGTCAATGCAATGCACTCGATGTTGACCCAATGTTTGCTGGGTTTGGGCCGAGCTCGGCTCAATGATTTAGTGCAATGTCTGACCGCCGAGTTTACCAATGTCTGCGGCGCTTGAGAATGGATGCTGGGTCAGCTGCATGTCATGCAATGTCGTCGCTAAATATTTCCAAACCGCAAGTGGCGGAACTCACTTAGGCGAGCTGGAAGATCGTTTGCAGCGGGCAATGCGGCCGGCTCTGCTCAGTGTCAGCTCAATGCTCGAAAGGGCAGGCTGCATGGTGCAGGAATGAGTATTTGGGCAATATCATTTACAGAAGCTACGAGCTCGTGATGCCTGGCAAATTCACACGATCACAAATTGGCTTCATCGCTGCGGCAATGCATCCGCAATGAGTCTTCTCACGTCCATAAGAGATAGAAGGATACCGCACTGAGAATTCATTGTCCAATAGTGTAAATATTAATCGCTCCAATTCATAAACAAATCTCATGCCTTCTGATGAACTCCTAGAGCTTCAGCGATAGACACTATGAGCACTATAAACAGCGAACCCATTAAGAAGCAGTGATTAATCTAAACACAAGACAGTGACTTTAAAGGTGATCTGGAAGGTATGGTCAACTCATCAAAAAAGGTTGATGCCTTGACAACGTTATATGAAGACAACGACGCTAAGGTGGTAGTTTGTTTTTATTAGTTTGATGGCCGACTTAATATAAATGGTTAATATGTCTTGCAAACAAACTAATGTTGAAACATCTAAAGCAAGTGACTTCCCAAGTGGTGCATCAAATATCAAGGTGCGAATAATTTAAGATTAGTTGCTATAAATTTTTTTAAAAAAACCATCATTATATGAAAGGTGAGAGTCTGCAATTTAAGTGACAGAGGAGTGAAATCTTTCAAGAAGGCGGAAAATTGTGAAGAGAAAAGCAAAATTTCTTGCAGCATCGAGGCATCTGAGCCAAAACCCCCGCCAAAGCCAGAAAAGCCAGTGGCCTGTCCGCGTTGCCACAGCTTGGAGACAAAACTTTGCTACTTCAACAATTATAACATGAATCAACTGCGGCATTTTTGCAAGAATTGCAGGCAACACTGGACTGTCGAAGGAAGCATGCCCAACATCCCTGTCAGTGCTGGTCTTAGAAAGAGCAAACATTTCATTGCCATTCACCTCTCCAAGTCCATGGATTTGCAGGACCAAAAGATAAGACTCGAGAATTTTGATGAATGCATTGAAGCCAAGAATTCAGAAATGGAGGGTTCAGATTCTGTCGGATTTGTGAATCCTGATGGAGTTTCTGTCGTTTCTGCTACGGGGATTGTAAATCTGTTGGATCAAAATTCAACTCCATGGATACCGTTTTAAGTATGATGTCAACAGGTATGAAGCATGGATAAAAGCATTTGAGTTTTGGGCGTGGTTTCTACTTAAACACGACTGTCCTCTAGGCAATTATCAAGACTCTATCGATCATCAACAGATCCAAATGGCAGTTTATATATATTCAATAGCAAACAAGTGGTAACGGGATCATAATAAGGACACAGTAAGAAGGGATGTGAACAAGAATTACAGCGATGATAGTTATCTAGGAGAAATATGGGGTTATAAAATCTCTCATCTATCTACCAGTTCACACAGTTAGTATCATAATCGCCACTGCGCATGGTATCGTCAAAAGTTGTCATTAACTGCAAGGTGTCTCCAAATTATAATAACCTCTATTCTGAGATGAATATAGTGTATGTCGGATATGCGGATATCACAGTCTTCTAATGTTGTGAGATGAATCAAGTGCGAACTTGAAGGAAGCACTAATCATAGACACAACAGTAACAAGATTCAACGATGATGCCTTCAGATTATGCATGATCTTCAAATGGATGTGACCTCTGTGTATATCGGACTGAGAGTGTTACCAAAGAGTGTAATTAACAGAAGGGCAGTAACAAAAAACAATTTCCAGCTTGTGTGAAAGACCATCAGCCTATTGTTCACAGTTGTTTCTAAGTTTGACTGCATAAAGGGAGGGACAAAATGCTATTATTGTAAACAATCAGTTTTCCTATCTCACATGTAAATAAAGTCAACTGGCTAAGCAAAATATATAGAGAAAATAAGAAAAGACTCGTATTATAGGCCCATAGTAGAAATATAGCTGTATTGATGCATTTATGATTTTTCTTGCAACAATCTTTAACTGCTGCGTGATTTGTACGATCATTTGAATGAGTAAAGACATTCTGTTATTCTGATTGGCAAACAGTTGAGGGGTGGATAGCAATTGCTGTCAATGAGAAAGGGCCCACTCATGGGTAGAGTAGCTGTTCTACTTCCTTCGTTACATTTCTGTGTTACTTTCTGTTTTATTATGCATTAAATCTCTGAGTGTAATAAATGTACACATTGTTGCAGGCTGTACCAACTTAACTGATAGCAAGAAGCTTAATAAGTGTGTTAAGGTGCACCTAGAATAGCTTAACGTTTTGTAACATTTATGTGTGTTTCCAATAATTAGGACAGTTTATTTCCAGTACTTTTTCTTGTAGTTGTAAATATTCTTCCTTTCTTATCATTGTTCAATGTTTTACTACCTTTCCTTATCCCTATTAAGGACTGCATTCACTTAGTCCACTTTATTCAACACCTGTAGCTCCCAGCATTTATATTGATGTGTCACACTCACAAGATTACATCCTGGTTCAATAAGAGCAGAATTGAGCCCAAACATTTTGGTGTTGTTGTTGGGAATGGTGTCAAGGACCGACAGATTGATTAAATTGAGTTAGGATCAGTGCCCTGGCGAGGAAGACCTGTGATTGCCGACCCCACTTTTTTAAATCCTAGTTTGTGTTGTTTTAGACAAAGATCATTTAGATGCATGAATCATTGATAGTAAAAAAGGCTTTTCCCAAATACATCTTCTACTAATATTGTTGCAAGTATAGACGAAGAGAATAATAATTCTGGAGGCTTAGACAAAAAATATACTGCTGCAATTACAGAAGAAGACAGTGTTGAAACTGCTGAAAGGTTTCAGAGGCTTCCCAGAAAAATTGTGCTTTGGTTTAGTAAGAGTTTTTGAGGACAATTTGCAGAGGCCAAGATTTGTCTCTAAATGGTTGCCATTTGATGCCTTGGTGAGGCCAAAGCATGTTCCTCAGATATCATAGGTAGAAATCTACAATGGCCCAACAAGAAAAAGAAGAGGAAGCCAAATGAACTCTTGCCGATAATGATCAAGTCATCTTGAGTTTCCAATCACTCTACTTGAAGAGGAAGCACCAATGAAGAATATTCCACATTTGGCTCTTCCAAATTTCCATGGGATTGCAAGTGCAGATCCAGACATGGTTTTGTTTAATTTTAAGGTGCTCTGCATAGAAATTGAAGTTGCTCTCAGCCGCTCCCAAAGACAGCCTTGCACTAGTTCATGGGGTTTGGAAGGAATATTATTATTGAGTAGACATGAAGGAGCAATTCCTAAGAAACAAGAATATTGTAAGGTGAGGGACATACAAGATGAGATCTTTCACATGAAGAAAAGGATGAAGAAGCACTTGACGACTATATGGAGAGACTCTCATTCAGCTTGCAGAACTCTTAAGTTCTTAACAAAACAAGCCAGACCCACAATCTATCAAGATAATTTTTCTTCCAGGGATACGGAATTACATTATGAAGACTCTCTATCCAGTGGAACAAGCTGATGTGCCCCAACTAACATTTGAAAATATCGATAAGCTTTGTAAGAACTATTCTTGTTCCATGTCCTGGACTACTTGTGAATACAAAGGAATCCGCTTTCAATTACAGTGCTCAAATGTTGGAGTCACTTAAGGAGATCAGCAATCTCTTGGATGATCCCAAGACTGATCTTCTCTATTCCATGGCAGCTCAGTAGCATACAATTTACATTCAACGAAAACATGGCTGAAAAAGCATTGCAGGTATATTATTCATGTTAGAAACGACACTCTAGTGATGAATGTCCACTTAATCAGACCAAAGTCTCCAGTCTTAACAAAGCAAGTCAGATGACCACATTGAAGTTGTTGTTACCAAAGGTGGAGGAGAATGAAGAGTAAATGTAGTAAATGGCCCAACAACAATTGTGTCAACCTAGGCCATAAAACCAAGGTATGCCTTGTGATTTTCAATTCAATTCTTACAATTAAATTGGACCTCAAATTACAATTATCCTCAATCTAATTGGTAATGGGGTGGCAACAACCACCTCCACTCTCTCGTGGCTAGCCATGGCCAAACCAATATCAGCAGCCCCAAAGGTAATGATGGCTGCAACCATGGTGAGATGGTTCTTTATACCTACCAACACAATCCAACCTCCATACTATCACCCACAAAGCCTTTTGACACCACCTACTGGTCAACTATCTTCACAATAACACCAACCCAAGAACTTCAATGCCCACCAAACTCCAACATAAGCCACCTCAACCAATATACAACAATGAGATGATCAAATAATTAGTTAATGCATTCGATGTGGATGAGTTTCCACCCGATTGGGAAGGATACTATAGGAATATCTCCTCCAATAATCGTGGAACCTAAGGAATCTAATGCTTCTTATCTATGTTGTCAATTCTAGTTTAGATCCTAGTTTAGGTTAGTGGATCCAGCAAAAAAATGGGGTTAAGTTTGTTTTAAGTTCAATTAAACAAAAAACATATAAAAATCATACTACAAGTCGGGGCATGGAGATTCAAGCAATTGGCATACTATTAAGGGACTTTGACAGATACAGTGGCAAGGCAAGGGACAGATAGAATGCATGATAGGATGGATAAGTTTGAAATTCCAACAAGAAGGAAAGAGCAGAATTGGAAGAAAAGGCATATACATGGAAGGGAAAACTCTCAATAGATGGAAACAAGGAAGACACAAGTGTAAACCTTATATGTACAGGAAATGGGACATGAAAAAGTTGGGATATAAAGTTTGGATTCTTGTTAACAAATCAAGATATAAAATTTCAATTTTTGTTGTTCCCCTTCCACAAGGGATGGGTTGGACAAAGTTTAGATTCAAGATATAGAGATAGTGTCTCTTATATTACTTGTCTTCACTAGAGCTATTATTCTTGATTCTTTTTTCAACCTCAGATATATGTCAACAATGACATCTATATACGTGTGTTGTTTTTTTGACAATTTGTTTGCCTTCTAAAAGGTGCTTGCATATTACACAAACTCCATTATATACCTCCTGGAGGTATGGGAAAGATTTATGTCGCTTTTTTCTCTTGCATATTAAATGTCTAAATTAATTAGACCAACTACATGATATCAAAATAATAATACCCATGCTACAAATGATTGTTTTTTGCTTTTCTCCAAAAATAACATTGTGATAGTAATTCCATGGCATGAGTATTCTATTTTTTGGTTTATTTTGAGTGGTTATTTTGGATATAGATGAAGTACATGAATATCATTAATAAAGAAAATTTTAGAGGTAAAACATGGACAGAAAAATGGAAGAAAATGTAAAAAAAGGAAAAAATGAATACAGTCATTTATAATCTCAATTCCTAAAATGTAGTTGATCCACTGTGATAGGAAAAAATTCTAAATTATTCTTCACACTTGATTTAAAATATTCATGGGACCACCTGTACTGGAGAAAATCTACTTATGCAATCATGTGGGACCTTGACATTAGCTTCAAAATAGCTTATAATATAGGAGACCAGCTACGTATCACACTATACTTAAGAGGAAGGATTCATAATTTTTTGTGTAATAATTATTACTCAAAATTTTAATGAGCATTTTGAGAAGTTAGTGGTTTCATCAAATGTTTAAGTTTTTATTATTATTTTGATTAGTTGTTAAATGAATAACAGATATTTGTATTTATTTATGCTGATAAAAATTGGAAATAAAATTTAAAGGAAATGAAAAAAAAGGAAGGAAATGTGTAATTATGTGACATTTTTTCTATTAAGCAACATCTGCATAATCTCATCCCTCCATTTTTCAAAGCTAATTTTCAATATCTAACAATATAAAAGAGGATTTTACATTACTTAACTCAAATGTAACATAATACTACCTATAATACCAAAATTTTAACAGTAAACCAAAATGAACAACTGTATGGAATCATCCAGTTAGACTTCTGAATGCCCAACTCAATCAGAGAGAAGTAGAATACTTATAATTTTAAATAATAAATTATTACGCTTCCAGAATCCCTCTGGATAACTACAAATAAATAATGTTGGACTTAGCCTTCAAAATTTAGTACCAAAGTTTTTTCAATAGTAAAAATTTAGACGTGTCAACTTGCAGGAGGAAGAAAATCAAGACATTTTCAAGGAGTTATTTTCGAAAGACGCATATACAATGGCTTTTAAATTTTTCCTTCTCTCCAAATAAAGATAAATTCCAAGAGGAACACACCTGGGATTTTTTTATAGAAAGGGCACGCTCTGACCCCCTGCTGCTGACGCATTCCTCCGCGGCCAACCGCTTTGAAACTGGGCAATTTCCTTTCAGCCGTGTACACCCCTTCCTCCACCGCCTTCGCCGTGCTCTTCAGACCCCACATCGTATGCAAATTGGCCTGAACAAGCTGAGTTTTCCCCTCTGTTTTCCCTTTTCCACCATTACTATGGGAGCGGAGGGGTGTCCAGTCAGCACCGCTTGCATAAAACGACTGTGCAAAGGTAGGTGACCTACAGCCTTCATCAGAGCCCTCGCCCTCGCCCTTGCTCTCGCAGGGAATTCCATATTCATCCACCTCGTAAAGATTTCCAGTTAAGAAATTCTCCTTATCCTTATCATTTTTTTCTTCTTCGTCTTCTGAATTTCGATCCCCCGAGCTGCCGATGTGCGAGGACTCGCAGTGTTCATCGGCCTGCAACTTTACGCGTTTCATGTGACCGAGGGCTTACGAGATTTTGAGGCCAGCTCTGATACACTAGTTCAAATTTATACCCCGCCAGTTCTTGAGTGTACAGACTACAAAGCCCTGCGGCGGGAAAGGAAAACGAGGTTCTCTTTTTCATTTGAGTATTTTTTTTTAAAGCAGAACCTTAGGAGACGGAAACAGACTCTCTCAATTCAATTAATCAGGCCCGAGGGTTCAGTGACGTGCTTATTACACTAACGAACATGAGGTTTACACGGTCCATATTTCTCAAATGGAAAAGCTTCATCTTTCTAGCGGAAATTTTCTGCATTAAAAATAAAAAATAATAATTAATTGGTAAATAATTAGTTTAGATAAAAGAAGTTGGGAATTGAAATAACAAACGTTCAACTGTGATATTTAGTTACATTTTGAAGAAAAATAAGTGAAGTTGCAAATGTTAGGAATGGATTCAATAAGATTTTGGAATTTTGGGTAATTTTGGGTATGAACTGGTAAATTTTGTAAAATAATTATTTTTTGTTTGAGTTTAAATTTCTTAGATTTGAAGTACAATATTTAACTAAGATTTGTGTACTTACAAGAAAGTGGATTTGTTGGAATGTGTTGGCCTCGATTTTCTCATGTCAAGGACTACTGATTTTCAAGAACAACTTTTGAAAATCTATCACGTAATTGGACGTGGCTAAGCTCCAAATAGAATGCATCATTGACCAAATTTGAAAAATCCAAAAACACCACAGATTTTTGCCAAATTTTCAGCATTTGTTCTTCATGATCTACATATTTTGTGGTCGAAAACCACCAAAAAAATGCCAAAAACTTACTGTGTTTCCGCGAATTTGGAAAAAAAAAAAATTGACATTTTTTTGTCTTTAGTGCATTCTGTCTAGCACATAATTAGGATCAAGTTCCTTTCAACCACTAAAGTGAAAGATGTTAGAATTGATTCAATAAAAAATAGAATTTTGGGGTATGGAATCTGTTAGATTTGATAAACAGTAAATCCTCCCAAGACCACCTGCATGCAAGACTGTCACAGAGAAGCAAAGACAGGAGAGAGAAGACAAAAGAACAACTATGGAGGCCAAAAAGCCAGAGACTGGAAATCCATGTTGACAGAAAAAGCTTCTATATTCAACAATGATGAATTACAAATTATAATCTCCTTATTGAAATACAAAGCGGTGATTCCTTATAAAGGATACCGAAACCCTAAAAGGTAAAAACCCTAGAGAAATAGAAACTGCCTAAGTGAAACTTAAGCATAGAGTATAATAGACTAATAATTAAATGATTTAATAATTAGCTATTATATAACTACTCTAACACCCCACCTTAAGTGTAACTTAGGGAGAAGCAAAATAGCTAAACTACTGCAGAAAGCAGGAAAGATGGGTCCCGGCAACTAGGCCTGATCAGGTGCCCAAGTACAAGAAAGCAAACTAGATGAAGGAAACTGAGCCTTCAATCTAGGGAAAAGATGTCCTAGAGAAAGGAACAAGAATGAGCAAGAAGCATCTCCGAAGCATGAAGCTGAAAACTCTGTCAGAAGAGACTGCTGGAACCCCCACTGAAGTGCATGACCAGGTAGAGAAGATAATGTCTGAAGAGCTGATCAATCGAACCAGGAAGCAATAGAACCAACAGGTGAACCCCCCCATAATGCTGAACTGGGAGAGGTGACAGGAACACTGAAATGCAATGCCAGAAACATTTGCAGAAGAAGAACCAGGAACACCAATAGTGCAACAGAAGTACAAACACTGGATAAAAGGCGGTGTCATCGACACACAGCATGGGCTAATGTCGTGGAAGGTACGCTCACTTGACAAAGGTGGATGCGCCTAAAGTGGCAAAAACATCATAACCCCTCATGGCACTTTATAACAGAGTGTGAGTACTAAAACCATACAAGGTGCTCGAAATCCTAGATATACAGAAGTGGGCACTTTATCTCAGTGCGTTTATAGAAAAAAGATGCATCAAAAGAAGCATACAAGCTCAGAAGTCAGAAAGAAGAGTGAACCAGAAGTACAGTAAAAGAGATCCCAAGACCTGTAAACCCAAGCAATCCACCAAAGTGCATAAACTGCCAAACTCAGAGGAGAGAAAATCTGGAGTAGAATCTAGAAAAAAGACCTCTACAACTGCATAGTGCACTGAACCAACTTTCCGACGATATCTCGTTTGCCAAAAACGGAGTCCGGATGAGCCAGATATGACTCCTGGAAGGCAAAAAAAGACATCAGACTTCAACAGCAAAAAACACTATTGAAACAGCAGAACCCAAAAACCCAACCTCCATCATCGGAAAGTGCTCAGAAAGAGCTTTCCGACGGTATATGGAAGTCGAAAAAAGACCCCTGTATGCTCCAGATAATGCAAAAAAGGCCCAGGTACCTCCAAAAACCCAAAAAATGTCAAAAATGAGCCCCAAGGGCTAAAAATTTGGGCCCCCGGGCGCATGGCGCGCTCAGGGGCTAAGCCCGGGCTCCTGGTCGCCCATATGACCACCCGCAGGGCTAAAAGGCCCGCGGGGACCCTGGTGGTGGCGCGGCCGGAGGAGGTGGCACAGAGCGGAGGTGGCGCGGGAGCGCAGAGCGGGTGTCGGGCGGCGGGGGCCGCGGAGGTGGCACGGGAGCGGAGGGCGCCGGGGTGGGAGGCGGGCCGGGAGGCGGCGAACCGGAGCGCGCAGGGTAGAGGGGGCGCCGCCGGCTGAGGCCGAGCCCCGGTGGGGTGGTGGCGGCCCAGCGGTGGCGCCTTTCCAAAACAAAGCGCAACGTAAAAATAAAACGCCAAAAATCATTTAAACAATGATTTTTTTGAATTTTTTTTTTATTTGCGTGTCCGTACGACCCTAGTAGGGCAAAAAAAAATTTCAGATGCCCCGGTGTCCAAAATGGACGAGTCTTACATGGATTCTGGGGTTTTTGGGCCTTCTGGACGCAACCGTGAGGTCGGTTTTGGTCCAAAGTGCCCCAAAAAATAAAGACCCCCCAGAACCAGAGACAAATGCCGAAACAACTTCTGAAACCCTCTGTGCTTCAACAAAACACGAACAGCGAACAGCAGGAAAGCTCTGATACCATGTTAGATTTGATAAACAGCAAATCCTCCCAAGACCACCTGCATGCAAGACTGTCACAGAGAAGCAAAGACAGAAGAGAGAAGACAGAAGAACAACTATGGAGGCCAAAAAGCCAGAGACTGGAAATCCATGTTGACAGAAAAAGCTTCTATATTCAACAATGATGAATTACAAATTACAATCTCCTTATTGAAATACAAAGCGGTGATTCCTTATAAAGGATACCGAAACCCTAAAAGGTAAAAACCCTAGAGAAATAGAAACTGCCTAAGTGAAACTTAAGTATAGAGTATAATAGACTAATAATTAAATGATTTAATTATTAGCTATTATATAACTACTCTAACAGAATCTCAAATTATGAAAAATAATTATTTTTAACTTGGGCAAACTTACATTCATAGTCTTGATGCACAAAATAAAATTATGGATCATGCACCTAGTAGAAGGTGGATTGATGGAATGTGCTCACTCAACTTTTTCATGTCTAAATTTGAATAAGGACAAGTAAATTTTTAGGAACAACATTTGGGAATAAATCAAATTATGAGGATCTACTTCTTTTCAATGAAACCCCTAGATAGACCTATTCAACAACAGTGAATGAAGATTTAGAGCACTAAGCAAGCATGCAACAAACCTAGGATCTTATGATGGTATAACTATGATAATGCTCTAAATTTTGTGTTCTTTAAGCATTGAAACCTAGATGTGCTCCTTAATAACTCTTAGATGATCTCTCACAATCCAGTATTTTTTCAAATAATTGAGTGAATGTCCTTAAATTCAATAACATAGTGCTTGAGTCAACATGAATATGAACTAAGTTAGCTCACAATTGCTAGTGAAAATATGAATGGGGTGTAAGCTTAATTTTGAGTATTGAAGATCAAAGTAAAAACCATGATTGCAAAAGTAACCTTGGTCAATTCTAAACCCATTGATCTAATTAAATATGATGTAAACTAGATTTAGGGATTTAATTATCAACATTTGGGGATGAATAATAATGAGACTTGTTAATAGTCATGTTTATTAATGTGGTATTTCGCTAAATTAGTGTGTCTTGCTTGAAGGATAGTGACAAACAAACACAAGAATTAAAGAAGCTACCATTGGATTGGTGATTTTCCTCTACATTTATGGAGTATCACACCTTTATATGGTGGGGGTTTTAGGGTTTTGGGTACTTTTGACTGAAATGTACAAATGTAACACAAATGGGTAAAGGAAAAAAGTGCTAGAAACCCTAAATATGTTCATTCGGGACTTCATTTAAAATTCACTGGATAGAATGCAAACAATTAAGTGGGAAAAATGCACAACAACTAATGTGTTGATGACAATTCATGCATACAATAACAATAAAAGAAAAAATGTTTGTGTTTGCCCCTTTAATGTACAAGAAATTGAGGAAACAACTACAAATTATGCATTCGAATAATCTACTATAATTGAAAAACATAAAGATGCAAAGTTATCAAATATTATTCGCATTCCTTCAAATGAGAGTGCAAGTCTTTATTCCATTTCTTATTCAACCAAACATATAAGAGGAATGTGAAGAAGCAATTACAAATTTAATCTATCAAAAATAACAACATATAACCAATGAAGAATGCATCACTACAAAGTTCAAAAGTATTCTTCAAATTTCTTTGAATTTTAGAGCATGCAAAACCTACTTATATATTATGTACAATATTATTGTTGAGAGATTAATAATCTAAAAAAATTGTTTGTCTCTATGTGTGTATATTTGTGCACCTGTTACCTGCAACACAACACTTCAATAGATCATTGCATTAGCGAAAAAAGGGTTAGATGAGCATACAAATCCACTAAAATTGACCTATTGTTTTCTAACTAAGAAGAGTATGAAAGACAACATAATAGCCCTCAAATTATGCCTCTTTCAATGACATATACATCCTAGCATGAAAGATTTGAGTAAAAATGAGAAAGTATCTAAATAACATGCATTCTAGCTCTAACAATGCATAAACATGAAATATGAAATATGATATGAATCTATGTCTATTCTAACAGCATAACAATGCAATTTTAATCTAAGATGAAGGCTTATTTGTGCTCAAAAACACCTTCTATTTATACAAGAATGAGGAGAGAGAGGGGGGACAAGGTGCATTAATGGAGTTAAAAAACTCATTAATGGTGTGTAAGAGCAATAAATGCCAAAGGCATTCAATAGACATGGTGGAGACATGGGCTTAAGGAATCTACATTAATGAGGCATTAATGAGAGCCTTAAAGAAGCATGGGAAGGGTGTAAGAGGGTGGCTTGAGAAAGTGGACTTGAGGAAAGGAATCTTGAGATTCCTTGACTTTCTCAAGTGGGTGGAGTTGTTAATCACTCCTTAATGGAATGTGACAACATTAAGAGGTGGGTTAGAATAGAATTAGGATTAGAATTAGATTAGCACAGGGTGAATGGGTTGGGATAGGTTTGAACCCAGAGTCAAAGTGGTTGAGGTGGGTTAGGTTAGGGGTTTAAAGGAATATTAATGAAATGAATTAAAGTTATTTAATTCATTCAAAAATAGGAATATTAATTATTTAAACAATTAATTGTTTTTTAATAATCAATGGGACTATAGCCAATTTAATTAAATTAATTAGGCTAGAGGAACATGTTCATTTGCAAGTGAGCAATTGATTTAGGACTTTATTTAATTCCTTTATGATTAAATACTATAGCCATGTTTTAATTTTGATTTGTTTTAATTGGTTTGAATTGATTTGAATTGTATGGTTGTAGTAATTAATATAATTTAGTGATAAAAATCACCTAGGACATTAAATATTATTTAAAATGAATTATGCCAAAGTAACAAGGTCGTGACATAATTGGGGGTATGATCACACCTAGGGAAAATAGGGTCTATAGTCAGAATAGACCAAAGTCAGGTGGTTACATTTGCCCCTCTTTGAATTGATGTGTGAGCGGTGTATTGATTCAAAGAAAGTTTTTTGATGTCGACTTCGAGAAGATTGAGAATTTCGCTCATGATCGAACAAAATGCCTGATGAGATCAGTCTCGCACTTGATCAAACTAAACTGATAGTATTGACTTTGAACTTGGTTGTCGTCCAAAGATCTATAAAAAAATCTTAAAGATATCAATTCTGAACTTGGTTGTCATCCAAAGATTGATAATACTGATTTCAAACTTGGTTGTCATCCAAAAGTCAGTATGAAGCTGCCAGGAGCTTAATAAGAATCTTTTTAAAATGAGGAAACACAAGATATCCAGTTTATGAGAACCAAATCTTTCTATCTAACAGTTTTGACTTAGTCAAGGAAACTGTCATGCCCCTAGTTTGTTTGATAACGAAGTTGTTTTAATGTTGTTTCGAGCAAGAATTTGATTGATGATAGTGTGATCATGCCCCCTCGGGAATGAAATTGAAGGAAAAGAATAAAATCCTTTTATTGGAAATGATGTATCACTTGCAGGAGCGGGTCAGGCAAGAAAGAATGAAGTAGAAGAAGTGAAGAAACGGTGGTGTGTTAAAAATAAACACACAAAAACCAAGTTAAGCATGTGAAAATGTGAGCTCGGTTTCATTCCCAATTGATCAAAGATTTTGGGAATAATGGATATCAAGAAGATAGATGATGTAATTAACTTGGATTTCAGATGAAAAATAGAATTTATTTTGAGCTTAAATTCCTTATGCTTTTACCTTTTTTTCAAAATGCATCATGCAAACTCTAAATGCAGCTATATGCAAACTCTTAGGACTTGTCACTGATTGGCAGATATTGTATCATTTTTATCATCATTGGGCGCTTGTGGAATGGATACCATCAAATAGTACAACAATCACTAATACCCACTGATATTATGAAAGTATGAATACTATATTTATTGGATGCAATGTCAGAAATAGACTTAGGCATCAAGACATAGAAGCCAGGATGACAAGTTAGTCACCTTCCTTTTATTATATCAGATTCTGAGTAAGGTAAGATATTGGACCTGCAATGACCTTGAAAATTCATATCCTTGGGTGCATTATGCTTTGTATACCTTAGTGAGAATCTAAGTTAGAAAAAAGACAAGGAAATTGTTTCAACCTCACCGTAGTTTACACATAACAAAGGTCGAGATATATGTGGCTATCCAATCATGTTGGTAGCTCTTACCATAATCATCCTAGTTAGGTGAAATTTATAGGATCATTTGGAATAATCACCATACGCATAAAACCAAGAAAATGTTATGCCCCCGTCCTTGCGACTCTTTGTCTTTGCGCAGACGTCATGGAGTAACTCAGAAGACATAAATACTATCAATTGTGGATCAATCAAAGAAAACTCATAACTACTTAGATGCCCCTAGTGAAAACATCATGGGTACATAAAAGAGTCATAATCAAACCAAGGTCAAACTATGTTTAAGTAGTATTGAGAAATACTATTGATTCATTTTTCAAGCGCGGTAGAGTTTCAACAATCAAAAAGTTTGAATTCAAGCAATATGTGTTCCATGTCGGTGTATGTTTCTTGTTTGCAATTCAATGTAGGTCGTAGGAACATTGTTCATGTTTGTGTCATTGTTGTGTCAGCCTTGCTTCATAAAAGTGACAGTTTGGTGAGAACATCAAGTATCATTGTGTCACGAGACAAAACATCCTATGACGACCTAGCAGACGCAACCTATCAGACTGGCAAAGATGCCCCCAGTGTAGAATGACTTGATCCTAAGATAGAAATACAGACAAATCCCAAGCGAGGATAAGATAGTTGTTTTTAGGAAACAAAGTCAACGTTTTAGGACAAGTGCGATCGTGAAAGCTTAGTATCTGTACTGCATTGATAGATGGAGCGTAGAACACAAGGGACGCCTAATTGCCAGGTTTTCACCACTTGGCAAGATCTTTTCTTTCTTTTTTTGCTACCAAGATGCCTGTTTTACCAGGTTGTCATCAAGGCACTTTCTTGTTTTTCAATTTTTTTGCTATTTTTGCTTTTTTGAATGTTTTTGAAGTATCAAGGCGCCTGTTTACCAGGTTTTCACCAAGGATACCTTTCTTCAGGACTTTTTTCACTATTTTTGGATTTCTTCAGGATCAATTTCTGAATGTTTTTGGTATTTCTGATAACTATTTCACTGTACAGACTCTGCTAGCCGAACATCAAGCGTAGAACTGCTTCAAATGTAAAGTATTGATAGGATCTAGAAGAATGTCTCCCTTAGGTGTAGCTAGTTGATAAGCGTCAGTCTCAAAAGTATGATAACATAAGGTCCTAACCAGTTAGGTTCAAATTTTCCTTTCTACTCTCTGTTGGGCTGGTTTTTAGGATTCTCCTTGAGGATGAGATCTCCCACTTCAATTTTTTGTGGTTTGACCTTCTTGTTGTAGCCTTTGGACATACGTGCTTGGTATACCTTTAGATTATTGAACGCCTATTGTCTACGCTCATCTAGTAGGTCTAAGGAATTCACCCTATAAATGCAGTATTGCTCATCAGTAAAAAGACCTTGTAAAGATATCCGCAAAGATGGGATTTCAACCTCAATAGGTAGCACTGCTTCAGCACCATAGACTAGAGCAAATGGCATGGCCCCAGTTGGTGTCCTGATGCTTGTTCTGTAGGCCCATAGTGCCAGATTTAGTTGTAGATGTCAGTCTCTGCCAGACTTACTTACAGTTCGGTGTAGGATTTTGAGAATATTCTTATTATATGCCTCAGACTGTCCATTACCTTGAGGGTAATAGATTGAGGAGTAGTGTTGAGTGATGTGGAATTGTTCACAAAGGTCATCAATGTCTTGATTTTTAAATTGGCCCCCATTGTCTGTTACAATTGAAGAGGGTATCCCGTATCTACAAATAATGTAGTTCAGAATGAACATAACCACATGTTTGTCAGTGGCTTTGATTAGCGGCACGGCCTCGACCCACTTCGTGAAATACTCAGTGGCCATAATGATGAACTTGTGTCCATTTGAAGAATTGGGATATATTTGTCCAACCAAGTCAAAGGCCCATTACTGAAATGGCCAATGTGTTATGAAAGGTATAAGTTCTATGGCAGGAGCATGGATGAGATTTCCATGTGTCTGGCATTTAAGATATGTTTTGGAAAACTGAATAGCATCATTTTCCATGGTAGGCCAGTAATAGCCTACTTTGAGCAGGTTCTTTGCCAATGAAAAGTCATTCAAATGTGATCCACATACACCCTCATGGACTTCTTTTAATGCGCAGTCAGACTCTTTGAGTTCTAAACATCTAAGAAGTGTACCGTCAAGACCTTGTCGATATAAGTTATTAGTTATGAGGACATAACGTGATGTTGTCCTAATCAGGGCTCTTTTCTCATTTTTGGATAGATTGTTAGGGATGGTTTGGTCAGATAGGTAAGCAATTATATTAGCATACTGTGATTGGTCTGAGGTGTTCAAAGTGTTAGAAATAGGAAATGTCCTATTCTCCCAAGAACACCTGCATGCAAGACTGTCACAGAGTAGAAGCAAAGACAGACAGAAGACAGAAGAACAGAGAGCTATGGCGGCCAAAAAGCCAGAGACATGAAATTCATGTTGACAGAAAAAAACTTCTATATTATCAACAATAGAATACAATACTAATCTCCTTCATGAAATAAAGGCAGTGAGTCCTTATAAAAGGATATCGAAACCCTAAAGGGGAAAAACCCTAAAGACTAATAAGCTGCCTAAGTATAACTTAAGCATAGAGTATAATAGACTAATAATTAAATGATTTAATTATTAGCTATAATATGACTACTCTAACACCCCCCCTTGAGTGTAACTTAGGGAGAAGCAAAATAGCTAAAGACTACTGCAGAAATCAG
Organism: Thuja plicata; assembly: GCA_018584345.1. Classification (NCBI taxonomy): domain Eukaryota; kingdom Viridiplantae; phylum Streptophyta; class Pinopsida; order Cupressales; family Cupressaceae; genus Thuja; species Thuja plicata. The sequence goes on from MU226302.1 coordinate 6,273,941, forward strand.
GAAAGATGGGTCCCGACAACAAGGCCTGATCAGGTACCCAAGTATAAGAAATAAACTAGATGAAGGAAACTAAGCCTCCAATCTAGGGAAAACATGTCCCAGAGAAAGGAACAAGAAAGAGCAAGAAGCATCTCCGAAGCATGTAACTGAAAACTCTGTCAGAAGAGACTGCTGGAACCCCCACTAAAGTGCATGACCAGGCAGAGAAGACAATGTCTAAAGAGCTGATCAATCGAACCAGGAAGCAATAGAACCAACAGGTGAACCCCCCCATAATGCTGAACAGGGAGAGGTGACAGGAACACTAAAATGCAATGCCAGAAACATCTGCAGAAGAAAGAACAGGAACACCAACAGTGCAACAGAAGTACAAACACAGGATAAAGGGTGGTGTCACCGACACATAGCATGGGCTAATGTCGTAGAAGGTACGCTCACTTGACAAAGGTGGATGCGCCTAAAATGACATAATCATCATAATCCCCCATGGCACTTTATAACTGAGTGCGAGTACAAAAACACATAAGGTGTACAAGATCCCAGATATACAGAAGTAGGCACTTTATCACAGTGTGTTTACAGAATAAAGATGCAACAATGGAAAAGCATACAAGCTCATAAGTCAGAAAGAAGACTGAGCTAGAAAATCAGAATAGGAGATCCCAGGACCTGTAGAACCCAAGTAATCTGCCAGAGTGTAAAAACTGCCAAACTCAGAGGAGAGAAAACCTGGAGCAGAATCTAGAAAAAATACCCCTGCAACTGAATAGTTCACTGAACTAGCTTTCTGACGATATCTGGTTTGCCAAAAATGGAGTCCGGATGAGCCAGATATGGCTCCTAGAAGGCAAAAACAAATATCAAACTTTGACAGAAAAAAATATTGTTAAAATAGCAGAACCCAAAACCCTAACTACCATCATCAGAAAGTGCTCGAAAAGAGCTTTCCGACGGTATATGGAAGTCAGAAAAAGACCCCCGGATGCTCAAGATAGAGTGAAAACTGTCCAGGAGGGTCAGAAAGCCCCAAAAAAAAAATTTAAGCCCCCGGGGGCTGCAAAAATTCTGGCCCCTAGGCGCCATATGACCGCGCAGGGGCTGGGGCGGAGCCCCGGTCACCCAGGTGACCGCCCGCAGGGCTAGCAGGGCCGGCGGGAGCTTATCCTGCCCCGGGCGGTGATTGGGCGGCGGAACCGGGGCTGAGCGGTGACAGCGGCGGCGGGTTGGTTGCGCGTGGGCGGTGGGCGGTGGGTGGTGCGCAGGCGGCGCGGTGGCTGCGCGCCCAAAACACCAAAAAAATAATGTTTTTTAAAAAAAAATTCTGATTTTTGCATCGAAAAACATGCCCATACGGCCCTGGAAGGCCAAGAAATTTCTCCCAGATGCTCCGGTGTCCAAATCGGACGTGCTTTATATGGATTCTGGGGTTTTTGGGCCTTCCGAACGCAATCGTGAGGTCGGTTTTGGTCCAAAGTGTCCCAAAAAATAAAGACCCCCCAGAACCAAATAAAAAACTAGAAAAACCTCTAAAACCCTCTGTGTCTAGTGCGCTTCAACAAAACATGAACAACGAGCAGCAAGCAAGCTCTGATACTATGTTAGAAATAGGAAATGTCCTATTCTCCCAAGAACACCTGCATGCAAGACTATCACAAAGTAGAAGCAAAGACAGACAGAAGACAAAAGAACAAAGAGCTATGGCGGCCAAAAAGCCAAAGACATAATATTCATTTTGAAAGAAAAAAGCTTCTATATTATCAACTGAATACAATAATACAATCTCCTTCGTGAAATAAAGGCGGTGAGTCCTTATAAAAGGATACCGAAACCCTAAAGGGGAAAAACCCTAAAGACTAATAAGCTGCCTAAGTATAACTTAAGCATAGAGTATAATAGACTAATAATTAAATGATTTAATTATTAGCTATAATATGACTACTCTAACACAAAGCACATATCACTTGGTATTCAGAAGTATCAAAGGCGGGATAGGAGAGTTCTTCCACCAAGAAGTCATAGCGAAATTAATGTTCTTCCAGTTGTAACATGGATGCCAATGTAGCCATAACATCTGTAACTTTATTCTCTGATCTTGGTATCTGCTGGAATGTGATGAAAATAAAATAATTCTTTAAGTCATCAACCAGTTGCTTGTAAGGTGTTAACTTCTCATCTTTTGTCTGATAGTATCCATTAACTTGATTGATAATGAGCTGGGAGTCACCATATACGTGTAACTCTATAATTTTTCATTCCATGGCGAGCTAAAGACCATTTACCAATGCCTCATATTTAGAAATGTTGTTCGTGCATGGAAACATCAATTTGTAAGACTTTGGTATCTTGTAGCCTCGAGGAGTTATGAATAGAACTCCTGCTCTAGAGCCTTGTTGTGTGAAAGAACCATCAAAGTACATCTTCCATGGGTACTCAGTTAGATGCATAATGGTCTCATCAGGGAATTCAATCTTTAAAGGCTCATCATCTTGAAGTGGTGAATTGGCTAGTTGATCTGCGAGCACTTGTCCTTTAATAGCCCTTCGGTCTACATACTCAATATCAAATTCACTAAGAATGAGTACCTATTTTTCCAGACGTCCTATTAATATTGTTTTGCTTAAAAGGTACTTTAGAGGATCGATCTTAGCGATGAGCCTTACAATATGTGAGAGCATGTAGTGTCTCAATTTCTGTGATGCGAAGATGACTGCTAAGCATGCTTTCTCAATAATGTTGTAATTGATCTCATAGGTGACTAGTGTTCTACTAATGTAGTACATAGCTCTTTCTTTCTTAGTTTCATCCTCTTGTGCGAGAAATACTCCTAGTGATGTAGCTGTAGCTAAAATGTACAGGAGTAATGGCTTTCCATGAATATGTGCCATAAGAATAGGAGGAGTAGCCAGGTACCCTTTTAGTTCTCTGAAGTTGGCTTCACAGTGTTCATCCCATTTGAAGGTGACCCCTTTATGTAGTAACTTGGTAAAGGGTTGTGCTCTGACAGCAAGTTGTGACATGAACCTCCTGATTGATTGAAGTCTCCCTTGTAACGTCCTCATTTGACTGATGTTGCATTGAGGATACATCTCAAGAATAGCTTTGACCTTTGCAGGATCTACCTCAATTCCCTTCGCTAAAACTATAAACCCTAAGAGCTTTCCTGATTGGACCCCAAAGGAACACTTCTTTGGATTGAGCCTGAGTTGGAATTGCTCCATTCGATCCAATATCTTTCTCAATTTAGCAATGTGAGTGCTCCTTTCCTTTGATTTTGCTAAGGTGTCATCCACATAATCCTCCATGTTTTTATGCATCATATCGTGGAATATAGTAGTCATGGCTCTTTGATATGTGGCACCTGAATTCTTTAACCCAAATGGCATGACGTTCCAACAAAAGGTGTCCCATGCGCATGTAAATACAATTTTCTCTTAATCTTCAGGGGCAATTTTTATCTGATTGTAGCCCGAGAATCCATCCATTAAGGAATACATTTGGTAGCATGCTGTGAGGTCTATGATTATGTCAATGTTAGGTAGCGGGAAGTCATCCTTCAGACATGCTTTGTTTAAGTCTCTAAAGTTCGTACATATCCAGATAGATTTATCGGATTTAGACACTGGGACCACATTGGAGATCCATCCTGCATAGGCAATGACCCTGATGAATCCAACTTTCAACAATTTCTCTAGCTCTGCCTTTACTAGCAATGAAACATGAGGATGCATCTTCCTAAGTTTTTGTTTCATGGGCTTGATCCCGAGAGCTATAGATAAGTGGTGCATGATTAGATTAGGATCTAGTCCAGGAATATCCATATAGGACCATGCAAAGTTGATCTTCTTTCCCTTAGGAACTCTGTAAACTGTGTCTTTTCCTCTTCTAATAAAGATTGTGCTAGGTGTACTATTTGAGGATCTTCAATTGTGCCCAAATTAATTGGCTGTGTTGGTTCTATCAGAACTGAATATCTTCCCTGAAAGTGCTCGGGGAGGATATCAAGAATCTCATCCTTTGGCACCTCTGAGAGGTTTTCACCATCGGATACATCTTTTGTTTTTACTATTTTAGGATCTAACACTGCCACAACGTGGTTTTCACCGTCAGTTCCCTTTTTATTTTTATTTTTCAATTTTTGACTGAGAAACCTGATATCCTCCCATGACATGTTCACGCTCCTTGCATTGGTGGAAGAAGGGTAAGGTTCACAAGCATTGAGATAGTAGGCCAAGGTGTAGTCATTGGGGAAGTCGAGAATAGGAGTAGGGTTCGTACTAGTCCAATCAATTAGGTCTGGGTTTATCAAAGATAAGGAATCAAACTCTGGGAAGGATAGCATCACGTTAGCATCATGACTATTAATAGACAAGATGTATTATGTTAAGTTAACTTCTTCGACGTTTAGATCAATAAGAGTTAGATCATCATAAAAAGGGTCATTGTTAGTTATATGTGGACCAAACTCTAGTGATTCATCAGTGAAACTATCATCATCATCTCTCTGTAAAAGGAGGATTTTTGCTTGTCACCTCTGAACTTCTTCTAGACTTAGGAAGAAACCAGTTTCTCCATCAATGATTAGGAGAAGTAACTCTTCCTCAGCTTTAGGATTATCAGTGTTGTTGGGAGTAGAATTAGACTGTTCACGAGGTGCTGAGGGAGCTGAAAACATGTGAATTATATCTATTTCAATGTCCTTTGTAGCGACAGATAATTCATCCCATTCATAATCATGAGAGTCAGTTATTTCATCGTCAGACCGGTTTAAGTATTCAGCAATAGTTATCTGGTGTACTCGGTTAGCTATCTGTGGATCAAAATGTGGTAGATCAAGAACATGTGTGATTATGACTAACTACCCCCAGTTAGGATGTAAATTCGGTTGTCGGGGTGTTCTCTCTGTTGATGTTGCTATCAATGGTATCTCTAGACCAATTATTGTTATGTCTCCTACCTCTTGAATGGGAGGTTGCATTAACAAAGGTATGCAGATATCTTGAGGTACCTCAAAGCTGGTTACATAGCACTCTTCTTGATATTCAAGATTCTTTGTACCAACATGTAATAATATTTCACAAGGTCGTGGTTCTAGTACTATCTCAATTGTTTCATCACTCCCTTCGTTGGAGGCTGGACTTTCTTTTGAAACAGGTTTGTCAGTTTTAGTGTTAAAACCCAGTCTTGTTTTGTCTCTAGTATTTCAGAACTCCATGGGTATAGGTTCAATAAGTCCTCTTCCAGTGTCGCTTAGAGGTCCTTTTCCTTTGTATCCCATCTGTTTGAGGAAATCATATCCCTTTCCATACTGTTCTGGGGATATCTCTACATGTTTTATCTTAGCTTTCGTTGGTTCTCATTTGTAAATCCAGTCCAAGACTGCTTGTTCTTCTGTGTTATCTAAAGAAGATGTGGATGCCTTAACCATGCCCGTGGCTTTGTGTATTTCTGGCTCTTTGGATGCAGTAGGTGTGAATGTCGAGAAAGGTTTTCCATAGGATCTTGGTGATATCGGAAGTCTAGTTTGTATTCTCCCATACATGTTTCTTCAAGTTTCAAGGTTTTGCCAAAACTCTTCATAACCATATCCTTGGCAGTCTCAGGAGAAATCCCATCCCTAGCCTCTTTGTTATGTGGAATCATACTACCTTCTTTGATATTGTTGCAAGTATAATTAGCATCTGCAGGAATTGTCACCTCTATCCCATTATGTGGGAACTTTATGCACTGGTGGTAGGTATACGACACAACTTGCATTTTGTGAATCTATGGTCTCCCCAATAGGATTTTGTAGGCTAGGGGTAGATCCAAAACTTGACATGTGACATTCCTTTCAATTGGTCCGACTCTGATAGGAAGAACAATAAGACCTTTACAGGATCTTTCTTCCTCATCATAATCTTTGATGGTTATCTTGCTTTTGGAATCAATTGTTTGTTATGAAAGACCCAACTTTCTGATGAGATTAAGGGTACAAATATTTAATCCTGCGCCTCCATCTATCAAGACACGTCTAACACAGGATTTATGAATGAGAACTTCAATTTGGAGGGGTTGATTATGTGGATGGGTTAATGACTTATCATCCTCTTTAGAAAAGGAGAGGTAATGTGGCACTGAGATGTGATTGACCATCGCTTGGAATTTGTTTATGTCAATGTCCTTTGGTACATTTGCAACATGTAGGGCCTATTGTAGGATTTCCCTATGCATTGTGGATATTTTGAGCAACTCAAAAATGGAAATTTTGGCAGAGGTTCATTGCAATTGGTCCACCAAGTCTTACTTTGCTCCAAGAATAGTAACCACGTGTTTTGCTGCTGGTTTAGGAATAGTAATGATAGGAACCTTGGATGTTGATGCGGGTTTTGAGGAGGGATTAGGTCCTTTGATTGTGACCTGTGCTTGGCTCTGAGTCACCGCATTCGATTGGAATGAAACACATTTGATTGTGACCATATTAATTGATTCAATTTTAATGTCTACCATATTGATCACATTATCATTATTGGAGTAGGTATAGTTTACTTCATTAACTTTTCCTTTAGATGTTTCTCCTTTGTCATAGTTAGGAAATGGTTTATTGAATGTTGTATGATCCTCATTGGTAGTGTGTCTGTCCACTTTGATCTTTCCACCTTCAATGAGGTCTTGAATAACATGTTTAAGCTTAAGGCAATTGTTAGTCTTGTGTCCTTTGTTCTTGTGAAAGACACAGTAGGAATTATCATCCCACCACCTGGGTTTGACCATTGCTTCCCACTTTTTTGATCGGGGATTGTGAGAATTTTTTTTTCTAGAAGTGTCTTCAAAATGGTCTCGAGAGGTTCTCCCAAAGGAGTGAATGTTATTTAAGGTTTTGAAGTCCAGGAACAGCCCTTACCATTATCATTGTTTATTTTGGGTATGGGTGTCGTTACCTTGGCGTCTTTGCTTGCTTGCATACTATTAGTTAGATTGAACACATCAGGTTTAGGACCAACATTGGATGCGTCTACTATGCCATCATTGACAACATTTTTTTTTTGTTTCCACCACTTAGGCTTGGAGTTGGAGTTGTTTGATTTATTTTCACTTTGAAGGGTGATCTCCCCCTTTTTGACCATAACTTCTTCGATATGAAGGGTGTTCTTGACCATTCTATAAAAAATAGGGGAGTCTTGCATTTGTAATGTGTAGTTCAATTCTGATGCCAAGTTATTAATAAATATTTCCATCTTCTCTGATTCAGGGATAGCTCTTGAGTACCGTGCAAAGATTTTCCTCCATCTTTGAAGGAAGTGTGTAAACGATTCACTGGTCTTTTGTTTAGTGCTACACAAATTCATCATGGTCACATCATGTTGTATGTTATAGGAGTAATGTTGGATAAATCATTGAATTAGCTCCTCAAAAGTTTTGACCTTAGGGTTCAATTTTGAGAACCATTCCATGGCATTACCTCCTAGACTTCTCAGAAAGAGTCGCATGAGGTACGTAGGTTCGTGCATGTATTCTATGCTTAGAGCACATAATTCCCTCACATGGTCATGTGGGTCAGTTTCTCCTGTATACATGTTGTACTTCCATCTTGCCATGTTGGGAGGAAACAGAACCATAGTAATACTCTTATCAAAGGGAAAAGGACAAATAGAGTCCAAAGAGTATTGTGTTTTGGGTTTAGCTTTCTCTTGTTTGAGAGCACAATCTTTGTTTGCATTAAAGTGAGTTTCTTGGCAAGAATATAAATAGGAGTTGGTGCCTCCTTTTCTTTGAGTTGTTCCACATCATAATCCTTAGGTAATTTAACACCCGTGGACGCTAAATGGAGGAAATATTTTTCTTTATCCTCACCAATTATCTTTTCCATCATCTTTTGGAATTTTTGGCTTTGCTTGAGTTTATTGTACTCCTCTTCAGTGATGTCCTCTTCACTGCCCGAGTCAAATAAAGGACGGTTGAACTTGGGTTCTTCTTCTTCATCGGTATCTTCATGCTTTTGGTGTTTTCCATTGTCATAGTCCTCAAAAGCCTCACTCCATCTGCGAGTTTCGCTATCCATCACTGGAGAGTCTAGATCGAGTAGGGAACTACGAGATGTTTCTCCTTGAAAGTGTGGTGTTTTAGGAGGCACTTTTGATCCTTTAGGCATGTACTTGTTGCGTATTATGTTAACCACGTGGTTGTATCTCAACTTTCGTCAATGTTTCCTAATTGCGTCAGGTAGTATCTCGAATCGTTCAAGTGAGTGTGTCTAGGTGGAAGTATCGTTTGAGTTTTGGTGGAAGTAAATGATTCTAGCATCAGAGGGTTAGAATGCCCTAATAGTGAGCTGGGAACCAAGTTGTTGTAAGAAGCGGATAGACCACATGTATTGCAACAGATTACGAGAAACTGAGTGGACATTCAAGGTGGACGTTTGAAAAATTACTCCGACACAATGATAGGGAGACCAGAAAAGACAACAGGGACAAACTAAAGAGCCAAAAGGGTATCCAAATCAACTGAGACTTTCTGAGAAACTATCTTGCAAATACCCACTATCCTAGATGCGAGCTCCCATATGTGAGCACAGAAATACAGGATACGAGCTACTGACGACCCTAGATGCGAGCTTAAATACCATATGCGACAATGTGTTGACTAGATGCGAGCCAGGATACCAGATGCGAGCCTAAATATTGTATACGATTCAGGAAATCCCAGATACAATTTTATGATGTCTCTATCAGTTTTGATCAGTCTTGAAAATTTTGTCTCGGAAATGCGTGAAGTTTATCTGATTGCAGTTTTGCATTCTGAGACTTGTTAGTGAATGAGAACACATGCGTTGATCTAGGATTGAAATTTGTTGTTTGTTTGAAGATATTATATTTTTAATGATTTTCCAGGCACGTCAAACATATTTGCATTGTTAGGAGGGTGAAACAGACACACATCTTATCCCTATTCTCTAGGTGGAGGATGAAAATCTTTGCTCACTGACTTGGACACACACTCAAATGCTAATCAGAATACAACCATCACCAAGCACGCAATGGCTCCAGTCATGATGTTGTATTAGCCGACTCCAAACACAAGTGAGGGAACAATATGATGAGTGTCTTGGGGCAATTACTTTTTGTCTTGCACAAATATTATCACCCTTTCGGGAGTGAATTAGGAATTATTTCAGTTGAAATGTTGTCTATCATTGGGCAATCCATTTGAAACCGTCCCCATAGAATTGCACAAGGAAAAATTGAGGCATATAGCCCTATGAGTACTCAAATATATGTAGTCTCGCAAGAAAGATTCAAGTGGCTCCGCTCTACACATACCCAAGCATGTTCAAGGAATGATGTCATAATTCCATGAACAAAACCGGCTCCGTCTTCCGAGGCTTTGGCTTACGAGGAAGCAATTATTTATAGTAAGTTAGAAGGGTTAGCGTAAAACCTGTCCTCACTTGGGTTGTTCCCGGGATATTTTTTCCTCAATCGACAGGCCCTCTACTATTAAATAAGCTTACAAAAGATTGGCGAGTGTAGGACGTCTAGATTTTTGATTCCTCCGAAGAAGAAGAGCATACTCTCCTAATCCATGTCATTTTCTCCCAAAATAGAATCAAGCAAATAGTTCATTCCCTCAAGCAATGTTGTGCTCGATTTAAGATGTTTCTATTTAAGGAAAACAGAATGCTTGAAAGTAAAGTTTGTGTTGTTCAATTAGCCGCAATACTTAAATGACTTGCTTGTTCAATTTATGATTCCCAAAATTAGACAATGAGATTGTTCATTTAACCCACAAATTTAGTGCTTTGATTATTCAGTTACTGATCCAAATTGAAATTTAGTTTTGTTTGCCTGGTTTAGTTATCTCCAAATTCCTTTCAACCCATAAACTGAGGTGTGAGTTTCTGATTTTCCTTAAAAAGGAAAAGAGCATAGTCCTCTAGTCAGTTTAGTGGAAAATTAGAAAATGTCCTTAGTGTGAAAAGCATGTAAATAGGGGTCAAGATGGGGGTTTGGCAACCTGAAAAACCAAGTTAGTATTCTTTGTTTATCTCCCATGAAAAAACCTTTGATAACAACCTGCAAAACACTAGTTAGGTTGTCAAAATATCAAAAACACAACTGGTTAAGATGTTAGGGTTAGACAATGAAGTATGCAATTTATTTAACCGAATGTGAGCCTAAAACAACCAGATGTGATACCATATACAGGATGTGATCCTTAGTCACCAGATACGATCCTAAACTGAAAACATTCTGGGAAATCCCAGATGCGAGCCTCATTTTCTGCGGTGTAAGGACGTATCCCGGATGCGAGCCAGAATGACTAGATGTGATTCTGGACCTAAAAAATGGGAAGGTAAATTGGTGGAAAACGCAGTTAAAATGGGGGAAAATCTTGAATAATTGCCCCACGGTGGGCGCCAGAAATGTGTGTATATTTTTGCACCTGTTACCTGCAACACAACACTTCAATAGATCATTGCATTAGCGAAAAAAAGGTTAGATGAGCATACAAATCCACTAAAATTGACCTATTGCTTTCTAACTAGGAAGAGTATGAAAAACAACATAATAGCCCTCAGATTATGCCTATATTTCAGTGACATATACATCCTAGCATGAAAGATTTGAGTTAAAATGAGAAAAATATCTAAATAACATGCATTCTAGCTCTAACAAAGCATGAAACTAACAATGCAACATGAAATATGAAATATGATATGAATCTATGTCTATTATAACAGCATAACAATGCAATTTTAATATAAGATGGAGGCTTATTTGTGCTCAAAAACACCTTCTATTTATAGAAGAATGAGGAGAGAGGGGGGACAAGGTGCATTAATGGAGTTGAAAAACTCATTAATGGTGTGTAAGAGCAATAAATGCCAAAGGCATTCAATAGGCATGGTGGAGACATGGGCTTAAGGAATCTACATTAATGAGGCATTAATGAGAGCCTTAAAGAAGCATGGGAAGGGTGTAAGAGGGGCTTGAGAAAGTGGACTCAAGGAAATGAATCTTGAGATTCCTTGACTTTCTCAAGTGGGTGGAGTTGTTAATCACTCCCTAATGGAATGTGACAACATTAGGAGGTGGGTTAGAATAGAATTAGATTAGCATGGGGTGAATGGGTTGGGATAGGTTTGAACCCAGAGTCAAAGTGGTTGAAGTGGGTTAGGTTAGGGGTTTAAACGAATATTAATGAAATGAATTAAAGTTATTTAATTCATTAAAAAATAGGAATATTAATTATTTAAACAATTAATTGTTTTTTAATAATCAATAGGACTATAGCCAATTTAATTAAATTAATTAGGCTAGGGGGACAAGTTCATTTGCAAGTGAGCAATTGATTTAGGACTTTATTTAATTCCTTTATGGTTAAATACTATAGCCATGTTTTAATTTTGATTTGTTTTAATTAGTTTGAATTGATTTGAATTGTATGGTTGTAGTAATTAATATAATTTTGTGATAAAAATCACCTGGGACATTAAATTTGATTTAAAATGAATTATGCCAAAGTAACAGGGTCATGACATAATTGGGGGTATGATCACACCTAGGGAAAATAGGGTCTATAGTCAGAACAAACCAAATTCAGGTGGTTACAGTCTCATCTAAAGAGAAGAACATTGATTCGATTAAACTAGAGGAAGGTTGGATTAAATTCAATTTTGATGGGACATCTTAAGGTAATTTGGGGCCTTTAAGGGCAATAAGTGTGTCTTGTGATTGGATTGGGAGAATTTGGGCTTTGGGAGATCGGAAGCTTGAGGACGGGACTAGCAACAATGTGGAGATTAAGGTGGTTTTGCAAAATGTAAACTTTCTTTTCAGGGCAAGATTTCAAACTAGCTAAATAAAATCTTCGCCATCGACGACCCCATGTTCTTCCAATTAGTGAAGATGATGTTGGAAGACGAGTATATGGAAATTGAGTATAAATACATAACAAATGTTGATGTTGCCTCCTTACTTTTAGTCTGGTGTTTAGAGTTGGGCGAAAAGGACAATTAGTGGATTATGAAGTTTTGTATAAAGGAAGAATGGTGCTACAATTTAGAGGCTTTCATTACCATTTATAATCTAGATAAAGGTTTTAAAGCCAGAGGTGGTTACTAGCTTAATGTTGCTAAGTTCACTCCGCATCTACATTATGTTGTGGAGAGATTCTTCTGATAAAGAATACAAGAGGGCACAAACCCAATTGGGTGACAATACATCAAAGAGTACTTGCACGAATGGAGAAGAAATGGATGGTGGGGGCCACTAATGAGCATATTTGAAAGAAGTGGAAGTTTGGAGCAACAAATTAAGAAATTAAAGAAAAATTAAGTCTGATATAGCTATTTTGTTTAAATTTTGATCTTATAGCACATACTCTATCATGAGTGCCATAAGCATAATTTCAAATCATAGATATTGTATATATTTTTGTATGTAGGATGACTGAGATATTTGCAATAGCTGGGGGTTTTGTACGTATGGGTTTATAAGGGATGGTTCATGATGTGTATATCAGTAGTTTAAGATGCTTTTGAAAGTTGTAATTCATTTTGAATATTAATATAATCAGTTTTACTGTAAGAAAAAATTATATTAAAGAATCAAAAATTGTAACCCTCTTGAAAGGAGGAACCCTACTATCAAACAATAAAGCTCTTATTTCAGTTAAGAGAGTTTGAAGAGTTTGAACCAACAACTCTCCAATTATTAAACAATAACCACCTCCTTTGAAAAGAAAATTTTTAAAAAGCCTTATGAATTTGAGCTAACCTACAAAAACTTGTCACGTTCAATTTCATCCATTTATTACTTAACCCTCAAGTTCTTCAAAGCATTGGTTGTATGAATTACGCAAGGAATCCCTAAGAGAAACATGTTTAACTTCCATTAAAAAAGTGATACGAGTCTCAAACTATGGTGTCATAGTCTTCAATCTATGGAGAAAAAAATCACCTCAAAGTTGGTTATTGAGATCATTAATAAAACAAGGGTTGCGTAGGCACAGCTGGAGTCCCTGTCTAGTGTTTAGAGTAAGGAGATTGTGAGTTGGAAATGGGATAGTCAAATAAAGTCTTCCTCCTTTTATAGTTGTCAAATGCTCATGTCATTTTGATATTGATCAAATCCATTGCACAATGATCAAACTAAAGATGAATTAGATTAATGGAACTAGTTTTCAACAACACATAAATTTGAATGCATGTTTTTTGGAATTAAATGTTTATATATGAACATTAGAAAGGTAGAGGGACACAATCAAACACCTAACAATGTAACACCAACAACGGAAGGTATACTCACTAATACGAGACACTGGTGTGTATATGCTCAAAAAAATGTCCAAAAGTAACACCCTTTGGGTTTTGCAAACAACTCAAAGACCAATCCTCGTGTAACTTGTTCAGGAGTACCATCTGCTTCTCATGACATTTCATTTTCAATCCAATGAATCATCTAATGAATTGGATATGAGCATTAAACTATTTTCAACCATCTTAGCATGCAATTGAAAGCTACATTATTCTCACCTTTTTGGCACAATCCTGTGATTAGTGTGTCATAAGCTCTCCAATCAGGTGATATACCAAATGCACGATAGAGAGATGACATTTAAATTACAAAGGGTGGTATGCATCTTGATGTGGCTTAACCACATTAGAAAACTAGTACAAAAGAGAGCATAATTAAATCAATCAACTTCTTTAAGCATTAATTAGATGAAATAGATTCTGTAGGATTTGATACATGCAAATCCATAGAACCCGAATACACCTGCATGCAAATAACTTGATACAAAGAAGAAGCACAAGAATGAAAAAGCAGAACTCAGAGATGCTCAAAAGAAGAGTCACAATATTATTCTCTAAGTTATGAAAAAAACATTACAAAGTTTAGCCTATAAAGGTGAACAAACCCTAAAACAGAAAGACTAGGTTGCGCAATATAATTAATATAAAGTATTAATTATATGCACCTAAGAGACAGCTTAAGTGAAAAAAGAGTAAGTAAACTAACTAATTACTCTAACACCCCCCCTTAAGCGAAGCTCAGGAGGTAAGCTAACCTAGCACAGCTATGAAAGCAGGGAAAGAGGGTCCCAGCAACAAGGCCTGATCAGGTACCCAACAACAAGCAAATCTCTGTAAACCGAAGACAAAGGAGAAAACCCAGTAGGAAAAACTCCTCTCCAAAAAGAGATATAAAAGCAAGCAAAGACAAAAAGAATGACTTCAAGAGACTCTCTCAAAGCTAGTAGTACAATGCATGCTGCCAACCCCCCCGTGAGAGAGGATCGAGGCTCCAAAGCCCCCCCAG
>MU226302.1:6290075-6309752 GCA_018584345.1 Thuja plicata
GTTGAGCCGCATCCATGCAGGACCATAAACCTTGTGACATGAGGAGTCTGGTCATGTGTGGCTTCCATGTGTGGTAGTTATGAGGTGTCAGTCGGGCCACAGAGGGGTTCGACATTGGAAGAAGAATGAGATGAAAGTAGAAGGGTCTTTCTGAAAGAAATTATAGAAAGTAAAATGCAACCCCCCATAATGTATAATCCTATCCCCTGTACACCACAAATTACTATGAAAGCACAAGAAACGAGAAAAAAACCTGAGTTCCAGAAGTAGAACAGGAGCACAAACAAAGGTATGCCTTTGACTAAAAAAAGGCAAGAAAATGGAAAAATTAGGAAATGAGACCTGTACCAATGTGACGGGCTCAGAAACACCTTTCCAACAATATTTCATTTTCTAAAAAAGGACACCGTATGCCCAAGATATGAGAAAAAAACCGATAGGTACCCTGAAAAGAGAGCTTGCTGGAAAAACACAATTATGGCGCTAAATTTGACGCCCGTATGAACGTCACCGGACTGTCCGAGCGGCACCGCTGGTGGTGGTGGTGGCCGGGCGGGCAGGGCGTAGGTGGCGGGTGAGCGGCCGGGTGGCGGCGCGCTGGCCAGCGGCTGCGCGCAGGTGGTGCGCGGGCGATGCGGTGGTGGCGCACCCAAAAACCTTAAAAAATGTGATTTTTTTATTTTTTTTGAGTTTTTGCCTCAATTTTTGTGCTCGTACGGCCCTAGAAGGCAAATTTTTTTTGCCTGTGGTCACTGTGACCAAAATAGTCAAACTTTATATTTTTTTGACTCTCTCGGTCCTTCTAAACACAATGGTGGAGTCCGTTTCGACTCAAATAGCTCCAAAAAATAGCGCCTCCTTAGAAATGATAAAAAAAAAACCCCAGAGAGGCTATGACTAATGTCTTCGAATCGCGGCTTCAAAAAACCTTTAAACCAGGCAGCGACAGGGTGGCTCTGATACCATGTAGGATTTTATACATGCAAATCCACAGAACCCAAATACACCTGCATGCAAATAACCTGATACAAAGAAGAAGCACAAGAATGAAAAAGCAGAACTTAGAGATGCTCAAAAGAAGAGTCACAATATTATTCTCTAAGTTATGAAAAAAACATTACAAAGTTCAACCTATAAAGGTGAACAAACCCTAAAATAGAAAGACTAGGTTGCGCAATATAATTAATATAAAATTTTAATTATATGCACCTAAGAGACAACTTAAGTGAAAAAAGAGTAAGTAAACTAATTAATTACTCTAATAGATTCAATATGAAAAACATTTCTCTTTCTTAAATATAAAGATTGTTTCCCAGTAAATAATTCAGATCTTTTATTGCCCTTATTTTAATTAAGTGAACATGTGATTGTGATGTCCAAAAAGGCAAGGATTCTTTTGCTACATTTGTAGAATCATAAAATAATATCTAGCTACTATTCGTTCATTGATAAACTAATCAAATCATGCTTCAACAAGATTTTTAACAACTGTAATACGAGGATGACTTATTTACAGTTACACAATTTGCTTCCAAAACATTGCAAGGATTCTTCAAAGCATGCAATTAAAAAAATTAGGTCACAAATTTACCCGATAAGAAGATCCAACTTCAATACGTGAAAATATACAATCCAAAGATGCAAGGTTGAAAACCCTTTATCTCATAGATATTCATAAAAGTCCTTTTAGATCATTTTCATGAATTGAAAGTACACACATAATATCTGAATATCCATACCCACACATGGGATTCAATAAATTGACATTTGATACAAGATGAGTAAACATATGAAGAACTATCCATTACAACTTGATACATAATTATTTTCATATCGTCAAGAGAAATTATTGATTTGACTAGTTGGCTGGCTGGAGTCCTACCTCCATAATGGGTTTTCTTCAGAATAGCAGAAGAATAGTTTCGCATCATCTACGCTTCACACAAATTATCCTTCATGTAATTTCTCCCCTTCTCCCAAAAGAATGACCCATCCTTATCAACCTTCTGGTTGGGCAATTTATTTTTGTTACTGTTATTGTTTGCTGCAGAGATCGGTTTCAATGAAAATAACCTCCGCATCGATGCAACACTATCTATCACCTGTATAAAATAACATTATGTGTCATTTTCTAGCTTAAACTAAACTGAATTTTAATAAAACTTTTTAATAATGTGTTTGAAGTTCTTCAAAATTTACCCACCATCTGTCCTGCATGTTTACAAAATGTGGAAGCCTAGATTGAAGTTTAGTAGTCTGCACAATGCCACAAGAAATCTCCAACAACAAACACATATGTTAGCCTCTGCAAATTGTCGCTCATGAACTTGAATCGAGCCCAACTACATCCAAATTTCCACTCCATACTTGAATGAGCCCAAGAAGGGATTTATTTCTGACCTTGGTTGGTGACTGAGCCCAAGACAACCTTGAAATCTGATTTTTGTGGAAGGAGAACCCAAAGCAATGCTAAAACCTAAATTTGGTAAAATTGAGCCCAATAAGGCTATAATTTCAACATGGAGAAGCCCAATTGGGCATTGATTTTTGCCCACAATTTGAGTGCAAACCCCAACAACCCCTGATTTCTGCTCAGGCCCAAGACGATGTCAATTTCTAGCACAAAACTGTACCGTGTTGTTAATGATGACAATAAGAAGAAAGGGGTAGAATTAGCAGGAATAGATTTTTTTTTTAAATGAGACGAACCAAAACCAATCTCACTGTAGTTGCTGCTTTAATCTATCCACAGTAAACGCAATCTGAAAGTAAAAAATGTAGACACCCAAATTATTTAAATTATGTAAACTAATCAAAACATAAAGTCTCTGGAAAAGAAATCAACAATCCCACATACCCTGGGTTCACAAAGACTGCATTTCTGGGATGGGGAAATATAAGCCAATATAGATGGGCTTGACTACATACCAAAGAATGCATGTTGGATTCAACTTTTTAAAATAAAATAGATTACAACTCAAACATGTGTTAGAATATATTTAGAATAACTGAGAGGGGGGTGAATCAATTATCCTCAGGTCTAGATGTGCCCATTAAAAATTTATACCAATTTGAACAACTCAAATCTGCTCGACAGCAATAACATAAAACAACAATATACATATGCATTTTACTGTTTAGATGTAATCAGCTTGTAAAAACTTAACAGTAAAACTCAACATAAACATTCACACAAGTTGACACCAAAATTTAGCATGGAAACCCAATATGGGAAAAACCACCAATAACATGTTATCAACTTTTCACTCTTCTGAAGTGAGTTCTGTTCGGAGCCAACCCTGTTAAAGGTTGCAAAACACACTGCTAAATGTGACCTGGTTAAAGGATTTAATCACCCTGTCAGGAGTGGCCTTGTTATAGGACTTAGAACATTCCACTTGAATGTCACCTTGCTAAAGGATTTATATAATGACTATTAGGTCAACCCGGTTAAAGGATTTTGACTGATACAATGGTTAGAAAGTAATCAATAGGTGTGATCGGATACATATAACTTACTTTGCAAATCCAGATCCAATTCATCTCTTATGCTAATTCACTGAGTGGCCTCCATTCTCATTTCAATCTTCAGATCTGATTGGAAATCCATCAAGCAATCACTCTTGCAGCTCTTTGGTCCTCTGTTCAGCCTTCTTTGCTTAGATCATGCCAATCAGTCAATTAACTATGCAATCCTCTTGCATACTCTTCATACATCATGAATAACCCCTTGAGGTTATCTTATACCTCTTCATCTAGGTTAGATACATCTTTTGCCGCTTAACCAAGATCGTAGATCTTAGGTTAGGTCATATCCAACGGATCTTTCCATCTTTACATTTAATTTCCTTCTCCAATACAATCACTAATTAAATCTTTGATCCATGCATTAATTATAGTTACCCATGCAGTTACATAGTGTGGATCAAACATGCTTATCCTTAATTAACTTTACATATCCCAATAAAATCAATTATGTCGGCCAGAGATCTCAAATCTCATCAATTACCAAAATGTTGTTGGTTGACCGACACTGTGTTCCTCGGCTCTGTCAACACTGGTTTCCTTGGCAATTTACTGGCACTCGGTCGTCACTGACTTCACTTGGCATATACTGGCACTCAACACAAACTATTCTCAGTAAAATGTCATTGAAAGATAAATAACTCATT
The DNA here is from genome assembly GCA_018584345.1 of Thuja plicata. NCBI lineage: Eukaryota > Viridiplantae > Streptophyta > Pinopsida > Cupressales > Cupressaceae > Thuja > Thuja plicata. The sequence goes on from MU226302.1 coordinate 6,294,248, forward strand.
TCTTTGCTAATGTGCCAACTGATCTAGTACCCTTGTGATTTCTCGTAACTCAACCATTCCACTTGGTCTTCTTGTTAAATCTCCTTCATCAATCAATAGATATGGTACTCAAATAGATAGCAATAGTCTCACCAGTTAAGGTTTGACATCAATGACAAAACAAAAATTGTTTCCATTGTAGCTTTCCAACAATATTTCCAACAATCTCCCTCTTTGGCATTGATGACAACACTAAACAATAAAACAATAACCATAGTTACCATACAATCCAAAAAGTCTGCCTATGTTCCTTGATATGAACAAATCTTTATTAATATCTTTAGCTTCATTCTGATTCTCATCTGGTAAAACAATTTTCTCCCTTTGTGTCTGTTAATCACACTGAAAATTTTCTGTGTCTATTAATTCTCCCTTCTTTGACAACAATTTCTTTTTCTATAAACTCTCCCTCTATCAGTAAACATCTTTTATGTAATCTCTCCCTCTTTCAATAAAGTTCTCCCTCTTTGACAACAACACCAAAGATGTTGACATCTTCATCATGTAGATTCTTCTGTTCTAAACTTTGTATCATGTTGTTCCTGTCATCTTGCTTATGACAGATCCTCTTTTCTATCTTTGTCTTTCTTTCACAGCTTTAGGCAGCATCCTAAAGTGTGACTGTCTATGCATCAAGGTGTCAAATATTCTAAATATAACATTTGATGCAACAAAATCATTCTGAACTAATTATCCTCAGTTAGGGGAATCACCCCTAATTTACCTCGCAGATACTCATGAGCATCCTCGAGTAGTGCCTTTGTAAATATGTCTGCTATCTATTCCTTAGTATTCACATATTCCAATGTCACTTCCTTCTTATGAACTAGCTCCCTCAAGTAATGATACTTGATAGCTATATGCTTTGTCTTAGAGTGCATTACAGGGTTCTTATAAATATTAATGGCACTCATGTTATCACAATATATGACAACTGGTTATGTGATCTCTTCTTTCATACCTTTCAGTAGTATCTTCAACCAGACAATATTAGAACAATTAACTGTTGCTACTACATACTCAACTTCAGTTGTAGATTGTGAGGTGCAATTATGTTTCTTTCTTGTCCATGAAACTAATCTCTTTCCCAGAAGAAATGCTCCTCCTGTGGTGCTTTTTCTGTCATCTACATTTCTAGCCTAATAAGAATCAGTATAAACTCTGAGCTCAAACTTATCATTATTTTTGTAATACAGACCATATTCATCTGTTCCTTTCAAATATCTCATAATCCTTTTTACTACCATCATATGTGTCTCCTTTGGATTGGCATAAAATCTTGCAACAATACCAACAACTAGTGCAATATCAAGTCTATTGTGTACAACATATTGCAGCTTTCCAATCATTGATTTGTAAAGGGTTTGATTCACTTCTTTTGTATCATCATTCTTTGTTAGCTTCTGTCTAGTAGCCATGGGTGTACTCACTAGTTTTGAATATTCCATTCCAAAAGTTTTTAGTATCTCCTTGATATATTTTGATTGAGTAATATAGATACCATTCTTCATTTGATATATTTGTAAGCCAACAATTTTTTTTATCTCACTAAACATAGACATCTCAAATTCAGTTTGCATCTCCTTTGCAAATGCTTGGCATAACACATCTTGTCCACAAAAGATAATGTCATCAACAAAAATTTCAACCAATAAAGTACCTTTACTTTGCTCTATCTTCAAATACAGGTTGTTGTTGTCATTTGCTCTTGCAAATCCAACCCTCATTAGAAAATTGTGCAATCTCTCATACCATGCTCTTGGTGCTTGCTTCAATCCATATAGTGCTCTGTGTAATCTACAGACCATGTTTCTCTTGCTTGGGTCTACAAATCCATCAGCTTGCTCAATATATACTTCTTTTAATATTCCATTTAGAAATGTTGACTTCACATCCATTTGATAGACTTTAAAACCTTTGTAGGCTACATATGCAAGTAAGGTTCTTACTCCTTCCAATCTTGCAACTGGTGTGAATGTTTCTCCATAATCAATACCTTCCTCTTGTGCATAACCCTTGCATACCAGTCTAGCTTTATTTCTTGTTACCTCTCCATGTTTATTCAGCTTATTTCTGAATACCCACTTAGTACCAATTACATTTTTATCATTAGGCCCAGGTACAAGTATCCAAGTCTTATTCTTCTCAATCTGTTCAATTTCTTCATTCATGGCTTCTATCTAGTCTTCAGTGTCTAAAGCATCTTTTACTGTTTTAGGCTCAAAATCACATAATAAGCATGTATCTTCTCTCAAATTACTTCTTGTCATAACTATATAATCTTTCGATCCTATGATTTGATCAGGTTTATGGTGCCTCCTCACATACTTTGATAGAGTAGGTTCTCTTTCTGCTTCAGGTTGATCATTCATGTCCAATTCAGGTTGATTCTGTGACTTGGCATCTCCATTAGATAGCTCAGAAATTACCTCCTGTTGCTCGGCAACCTCTTTCTATGACTCGGCAGGTGCTAGCTGTTGCTCGGAAACTTCATTCTCTGTTTCTGGTAATGTATTAGAATCTTCCTCATCCATATAGACAAATTATTTGTAACTCTTAGGTTCTTGTGTGCTTTCAGCTTCATTTCTTTCTGCATACTCATCAATTCTAACATTTGCACTTTCCAAAATTTTGTTAGTGTTAGAATTCAAACACTTATATGCCTTAATCTTCATTGAATAACCAAGAAATATGCCTTCCTCACCTTTAGCATCAAGTTTCCCATATTTTTTTTTTCCTTCAGTATGAAATATTTGCTTCCAAAAATTTTGAAATATTTTACATTAGGTGCATATCCATACCATAGCTCATAAGGTGCAGCATTAGTACCTTTCTTGACTTGTACTTTGTTCAGGGTATAGACTGCTGTACTCACAGCTTCTCTCCAATATTTCTGTGCAACATTTTTCTCCATCATTAGTGTTCTGGCACAATCCATGATAGATATGTTTCTTCTTTCAGCAATATCATTTTGTGGCGGTGTCCCAGATGCGGACATCTATCTTTTTATTCCTCGGTCACTGCAGAACCTGTTAAACTCATTAGAAATAAACTCACCACCTCAGTCAGACCTTAGATTTTAGATTTTTACCTGTCTCTTTTTCAAAATTTTCCAAGTACCATTTAAATAAATGGAATGCATCAGATTTTTCTTTAAGAAACATAACAATCATCATTCTTGAGTAATCATCAACAAATAGAATAAAATATTTGTCTCCACAATAACTTTTCTCACCAATGGGTCCACAAAGGTCAGTATGAACCAATTCCAGAATTTCCTCAGAAGTATGAGTTTTGCTCTTGAAACTAGACTTAGTCATCTTTCCCAATTGGCATTGCTTACACATTGCATTTTCATGTTTATTTAACTTAGGTAGCCCTCTAACCTTTTTCAATTTACTTATGCTTACCAAGTTATCAAACTTTACATGACACAACCTTTTATGCCATAACCAAACATCATTGTATTGTACAAACAAGCATGTATCATCAGCTAAATCTAGATAGAACAAGTTACCATTAGTCTGCTTACCACCTCCAACTAGTTCTCTATTGGCATCATAGATTTTTTCTTTCTTGTGATGGAACTCAACTCTATAACCAGAAGTATTCAACTGTGCAACACTCAATAAATTATATTTAAGATCATCAACCCAATATACATTGTCACACCTAATCTTATCAGTAAAGTTAATTGATCCTTTCCCTTTAACAAGACATGGTGCATCATTGCCAAATTTAACATAACTGTCATTACACTGATATAGTGTCTCAAATTTATCTTTATCACCAGTCATGTGATGTGAACAACCACTGTCAATAATCCAACGATCACCTTTACTCACATAAGAAATTAGTGCAGTTTTCTCATCGTCATCAAAATCATCTTTCATAGCAACATACACAACTTTTATATCATTTTCATCAGAATTGTTAGAATCATTGTCAGAAGCTTCTTCAACTATATAACAAGATTTCTTACCTTTGTCTTTGTAATCCGTATATCTTCTGAAGTCTTGGTCATCCTTTCTATCTTTGTACTTGTTGTCCCTTCCTTCATCTTTGTCATTCTTATCAGGACATCTAGCAGCAATATGACCAACTTTGTTACATGAAAAACATATGATAGGAAGTTTACCTTTGAATTTTCCTTTTCCTCTAGATAGCCTTTTTGCCATGAGTGCTTCAAGTTCTTCCAGATCATCATTTGTGGTGTCGCTGTCACTGTTCACACATTTCTTTCCTTTCTTTGATTTGTTAAGGACCAAATTGGATCTGAATGCAGATTCAATATCTTGTGGAGTGTAGTTAACAAAATTTGACATCTCAAATGCAGTAAGTCTGCCTACCAGACTTTCCAAAGTCAAATTGTTGTTAGGAGTACATCTTAATTCTTGAATTGCAGAGAATCTAATAGCATATACAGGAAGAAGAGTCCTCAATACCTTTCTCATAATGGTGTTATCATCAATGGTTCCCTTAGCTCCTCTAATAGCATTTACCACTTCCTTTAACCTACCATAATATTGAACTATATTTTCTCCTTCTTGCATTTTCATTTCATCAAACTTACCTCTCAAACTTTTAGATTTGGCTCTCAACACATTTGAATCACCTCCATAGATGGTTTTTAGGGTATCCCACATTTGATTCACAGTTTTGCAATCCTTTATGTCTTCAAAATCATGATAGTTCAGTGACGATGCAATCTCCAACATTGCTTGATTATGTTCCTTCTTTTCTCTTAACTGTGCAGATGTGGTAGGTGCAGTGGGGGCTGCATAAGCATTTTCAACATAGTGCTTAGCTGAATCACCAATACCAGCTAGATGAAACTTCATCAAACTTTGCCATGCAGGGAAATTATCTTTGTTCAGCTTTGGTACCTCCTTATACATCTTGATCTTTTGTTCCAAGTACCTTCAAACTATTTTCAAGAGACCAAAACTCTGATACCAATTGTTAGAATATATTTAGAATAAATGAGAGGGGGGGGGGGGGGGGGGTGAATCAGTTATCTTCAGGTCTAGATGTGCCTATTAAAACTTTATACCAATTTGAACAACTCAGATCTACTCGGCAACAATAACATAAAACAATAATATACATATGCAGTTTATTATTCAGATGTAATTAGCTTGTAAAAACTTAACAGTAAAACTCAACATAAACATTCACACAAGTTAACACCATAATTTAATGTGGAAACCCAATATGGGAAAAACCACCAATAACATGTTATCAATTTTTCACTCTTCTGAAGTGAGCCCTGTTAGGAGCCAACCCTGTTAAAAGTTACAAAACACACTACTAAATGTGACTTGGTTAAAGGATTTAATCACCCTGTTAGGAGTGGCCTTGTTAGAGGACTTAAAACATTCTACCTAAATGTCACCTTGCTAAAGGATTTATACAATGACTATTAGGTCAACCTGGTTAAAGGATTTTTACTGATACAGTGGTTAGAAAGTAATCAACAGGTGTGATCTGATACATACAACTTACTTTGCAAATCCAGATCCAATTTAGCTCTTATGCTAATTCATTGAGTGGCCTCCATTCTCATTTCAATCTTTAGATCTGCTTGGAAATCTGTCAAGCAATCACTCTTGCAGCTCTCTGCCCCTTTGTTCAACCTTCTCTGCTTGGATCATTCCAATCAGTCAATTAAATATGCAATCTTCTTGCATACTCTTCATACATCATGAATAACCCCTTAAGGTTATCTTATACCTCTTCATCTAGGTTAGATACATCTTCTGTCACTTAACCAAGATCGTAGATCTTATGTTAGGTCAGATCCAACGGATCTTTCCATCTTTACATTTAATTTCCTTCTTCAACGCAATCACTAATTAAATCTTTGATCCATGCATTAATTATGGTTACCCGTGCATTTACATAGTGTGGATCAAATGTGCTTATCCTTAATTAACTTTACATATCCCAATAAAATCAATTATGTCAGCCAGAGATCTCAAATCTCATCAATTACCAAAATACTGCTGCTCGGCTGACATTATGCTCCTCAGCTCTGTCAACACTGGTTTCCTTGGAAATTTACTGGTGCTTGGTCATCACTGACTTCGCTCAACATATACTGACACTCAGCATAAACTGTTCTCAGTAAACTGTCATCGAAAGATAAACAACTCATTTCTTTGCCAATGTGCCAACTGATCTAGTACCCTTGTGATTTCTCATAACTCAACAATTCCACTTGGTCTTCTTGTTAAATCTCCTTCATCAATTAATAGATATGGTACTCAAACAAATATAAATAGTCTCACCAGTTAAGGTTTGACATCAATGAAAAAACAACAATTGTTTCCATTGTAGCTTTCCAACAATATTTCCAACAACATGTACTAATTTAGCCAATTAATGAATAGATGAAAACCTTGACAACAACTGATAAACTGTGAAAGCATAAAAAATTATCCAGATTTATCCATGAAAAAATGAGACTCCATAGCCAAACAAGAAATGTAGTAAGTGAAATCGCACATAACAGGCGAAGAACAAATAATTTTGATGTGATATAATGAATCCACATTTTCCTATTGCCACATCTACAGAGTGTGAAACATGTGGATGTTGGAAATAATGGAATGGTGTGTACTAAGAGGGGAGGGGTGAATCAGTACCCTTAAAATTTTGATCACTTAACCTTAATCCTTTTTGTAATCAATTGTATTACCAACCATATGTCCTATTCTATCTTTGTGTATGTTATATCAAATCATAAACTTAATTAGAATGTAAACATTCATGAAATGTATTGACACATGACACAAGATTTGGTAACGCAAAAAACCCCTGTTAGAAGGTAAAAAATGTGGTGGGGATGAAACCCACAAAAACTTCACTATCCGCAGAATGGAAAGGGTCAATTAAGGCTTACAAGTTTGATCACTTCTAATGATCTTACCCTGTTAGGAGTAACATGTAGAGATTGGTTAAGGTCTACTATGTTAAGAGCTTTAGCAACACTGTTTAGTGTGCACTTGGTTAAGAGGTTTACAAAAGGATTGTTAAATCCACCTTCTCAAAGGATTTTTTTCTATTTGCTACACTTGTTAGAATGTAGTCAAAAATATTCATTGACCTAAGTATATTCAATCTACAGTTGCTAAATATAGATCCAATAAATTTCACATGTACAATGTATCACCTATAGTGATTGATCAATAACTTTGTTCTGCTCGGTAGCCTTGGATCTTGTTCTTGATAATTGATTTCATCTTTGGTTGTTCTTCTGCATAAAAAATTGTCTCTAATCCATAGAAGTGTCTATGGCTACAATCATCATCACATCATTGTGTTCTGATTGATTACACATCTATTTATACAATGAGTTTTACCTAAATGAGTTTCACGCATAACAATGTTAACTCTATGATAAAAGGTTTACAACTTGACCTTGATCTCATAGTTTTCATGTTTCTAATCAGTTAGAATGATTAAAACAATTACAATTACATTGCTTGTGCCTCAAGAAATGGATTTAAAGCTAATCAAAAAGCTAAATATAAAACACAAGTGTTTTATCTGACGTGGAAGTCAAATCCACATTTCTCAATATTATAATTGTCTCTTGGTAGACTGGTGCTCGGGTTGCTCTATAGTTTGTTGGGTTCCTATGTTATTTGTTCTATCAGGTTACACTTTAATCTTCTTGTCAGGTTTCTCTGTCGGGTTACTCTATCGGGTTCCTCTTGTAACATTTTTGGGTTGCACTAGTAAACTGTGTCATCAAGTTCCCTTGTAAACTTGTCTATTGGGTTGCACTAAACCTGTCTTTCGGTGTTGGTGTTACCGACGGTTCAAAACTATTTTTCCTTTCATACTAATGGAAAAATATTTCTTCAATCTCCCCCTTTGACATTAGTATCAAAAACTAATATTTGCAAAATACTAAAATGTGTAGTATGTACACCATGTGTTCACCTTGTCATTATGACTCTCCCTATGTATATGCTGGTATAATATATGTATATGTATATGTATGTACACTCGTCCTTATACTATTTTCCCTTTTCACCTTATCTTCCCCTTTTATCATATCATTTCCCCATTTTCCCCATTTTCCCATTGTACTGTATCATATCATTTCCCCCCTTTTTTATAGTAAGGGCAAAGGTGTAATTACTGATAACTTGTCAAAAATGTGGGGATGGGAGTTGTTCATGTCTTCCATCATCTTCTCCCATTTTCCTTGAAGGTGTTTTGGGGTGATTTGCTCCAATGTAATCCTTGTGTGCATATCATAGATGTTGTCGGTGACAGACATCTCCGGGGTGGCTATCAATTGTTTGGTCATAGTCATATGTTGTTGCAGTAGTGTAAGATTGGGTAGCAGTAGAGCCTATAGCTTGGTTACCTCATCTCTGAACTTTGATTCTGCCTCTTGAATTTGAAGTCTCAACTTCTTTGCTTCCATTACTTTTGCATAATGCAACTTTATTGCATTGTCAGTTGTTGAGAGACCTTGAGCACTAGCAGTAAGATCTGCATCTATTTTTGCAATCTTTTCACTATTTTCTTTAGTGAAGTGCTCTAATGTGCTTAACTTCTGAATTAAGGTGATAGCTTCTGAAATTATTGGTTCTAATGCATTTACTAGTTCAAACGGCTTTACCTTATTCTCGGCCACTTCTTAGCTGATTTTCTCTGTCAATTTATATTAATACTTTTGCTCTGCTCATTCTTCTATTGCCTTTTCTACATCCACATTCTGTGATTGGATTGCATCGGTAAGAATGGCTAATTGATCAATGATAGATGCATTTTGATCAATGTGTGTATCAGGTACTATATGTTGAAGTATATCCCTAGTTGTTTCAAGTACCCGAGTGTCCTTTGTTTCCTTCTTAAGCTTATCTTGGATAGCTTTTCTTCTAAAAAGTTTTGCATAGTTTGTAAGTGTCTTTGGATCCAATGTCCTCGGATCATAGGCTGGTATCTCAATAATCTCTTCCAGTGTAACTGGATTCTTATTTTTTTTCTTCTTCTTCTTGGATAGAGTTGTGTAAGGACCTATATGCAACACCATAGCAAGTTCCTTTGCTTGGTTTGATGTGCTTGGTGAAGGCTTTGGAGTATGTGTACTTGTATCCTGCTGCTCGGTGTCTACCTGTCGATTGGGAGTGGACTTCTCCACATCAACCTTAGCCTTATCTGAAGTATCTCCTTTGGTATCCTTGGGAGTGGTATCACCTTGCTTCTCTTCTTCACCTTTATTTTCTTTTTTTCCTCCATCTGTTTCTTTCTGTGCTTCATTTGTTACATTATGTTCCTCTTCACCCTTATCGTTGGGTATGCTTGCATCAGGCTTGGGTGACTTCTCCTTTTGTGAGATGATATTGATAGCCTGTATCAATAGTGGCATTTGGCCTGGTATATTCACTTGTGTAGTATTTGTAGTTGTATCTTGTTCCTTGGGCTGCTCGGAGGTAACAGTAATATCTTCATCTGCCTTTACCTCATCTGTTGGATCATCTCTGGTGATATCAATGATATTTGTATCTTTGATTGTATAATCTACAATATCTCCTAGTTATTGTAGAGTATGAGGAATGTCATCCATTTCCTTGCTTGCTTCTGTATTCAATTTAGTTTGAGTGACATCATTTATCAGAATGTGCTCTGGGCTTGGTATAGCCTTTGTTTCTTCATTATGAGGCTTGTCAGTGAGTTTTAATACATGCTCAGGGCTTGTGTCCTTTTTAGGTACATCGAGTATTTTTCTCCATTCATCCTCACTTTCTTTGTCAAGCTCAATTAGGTTTCCTTGTAGCACTTTGTAGGCTCTCAATTTTGCTGAGAACTTCTTCGAGTGTAACTTCATCATTTCTTCTATTTCTTCCATTTTCGACTCAGGTGGCATAACAGAAACTAGGGCTCTTTCCCTTATCTATTTCTCTAAATTTAATGCAAATTTCCACCTTGACAATAGTCTGTCCATAAGTTCTTGTGGAATTTTACCTTCAAACTATATTGGTACATATTTGAATGTACACATTGTTGTGATGATTGCCTCCTCTAACTTATCTTGATCCTTGGGATTCAGAGTTAGCCATTTTCTAATCTTAGGGTCACTTAATGAACCTCTTTTGATGATAGATGCACAAAGATCATCAATTGTAGTAGGAATTTTGTTCTTTATAGGTTGTTCATCTTGTTCAGTATCCTCTATATCTTCCTTTCTTCTGATCAATTTCCTTCTTTTTGTTGGTGCTTGTTTCCCGGTTTGAGGCTTTCTCTTGTAAGTCCTCATTTTTCCTTTCTTTATTGGTGATGAGCTTGCATCTTTAGATGTCTGAATTCTAGTCCTTGATGCAACAATAGTCCTTGGTTTCTTTGCAAGTGGTGGTGGTGGTGCAACGAACTTTGTAGATTCAGAGTCATTCGATTATTCTTCTTCACGGACAGGTGACTAGCCCTCGGTGTCTTCCTTTTTTTTGACTCTTCATCATCTACCGACAACTTCTTCTTGAGTTTCTTTACCATTTTCTCTTTCTTTCTATCAATTTTCTTCACAACTAAGCCTATTTTTATTCTTTCCTTGGCTTCCTCACAGGTTCCAAACCTAGGTTGTGACTTGTCCACTGGTTCATTTATCAATTCTTCAATTACATCGGTGACTTGATCTATGTTGACCTCATAGTCAAGTGGTGCTAACCATGCTATCCTTGGTACAACTGGTTTGGTAAAGGTGTTATCGGTGTCCACCATAAAACAAATTTCAATCTTATACTTTTCTACCAGTTGTTCTGGTATCCTCGTCCTTTTCTACATTCTTTCCTTAAATCTAGTGAAGTATTCATCCATGACTGATGTAAAATTGTCACCTAGTGACTTGATGTATTCACTGATCTGAATTGTCATTGGTTAGGTAGTATCCCAGTTGACATTTCCTATAGATGGAAAGAAGTTCTGGAAATAGAAAAATGTATATATTAGAAGTGATATGAACTTACATAAATTGGAATTTGTAGACCTGATTGTCCCCATGTTCTCATCTAACTACTTCAGTAGAAGCTCAGATAGATCTAATTATAGACCCTTCTTTACAATCTTGTAAGCAGTGTCAACTGCTCCATATGCTATGTTGTTTAACCTGTTGGATTGGTATATCTTGTATCCTAGTACACATAAACCAAATTTTAGTTATGGATTAGTGATGGTGTTAACCTTCAATCCTTTGTTATCCCATACTTCACCTATCATCTTCTCAATCTTGGGAGGAGAAGGGTGTTTGAGTGCCTTGGCCTTGTCAATTATAGGATAACTGGTAACAACATGTATCACATCTCTGGTGATCGATTTTGGCTCATTCAGCCACATTTTTTGGCCATGTACTATGCTCAACACAATCTAAATCCACTCAGTTTTAAATTCCTTCGGGAACATTAGGGCATTAGTGAGCCTTTCACCTTGATGTGTTTATGTTCCTCCTTGATGGTTCCATTTGTGCATAGCTTCTTGTAAGCTTGATCAACCTCAAGATCTCCTATCTCGACGATCTTGCAATTTATGTATGAACGAACATCCTTAATCAGTAAAACCCTAGGTGGAATGTCAAAGAATGCACCAGTGTCATCAGGTTGCAAGGAAACTTCTAGACATATTTTATACTTGGGTTCTTCACAAGTGGAGTTCTTGATCAGATTAACCTTCTTCTCTTTGGCATTCTTGATCTTGGAAACTCATGAAGTAGTTTCCATTGTTTTCACAAATTTAGGGCTCTTTCTGTAAAACAAACAGTGAGCTCGGTGATTCTAGTTACTTACTTTAACCTTTTGTAGATGTTGTTGTTCAGAATCTAAATGTCATGAATCTTCTTGGAATGCTCTACAATCCGGTCGCTCTATTTTTCTCTGCTCGGCTTCTTGATCGCTTTGTGAATAATGAGCTCTTCTGTTGCCCTATTTATAGATGATGCCCTAAGTGGCGCAATTAATGCTCTAGCCACTTGTCAGGTGTCGAAGATGGATTTGCTCGAGTGACTGCCAACTTTATTTTCGCTGAAAACGTGATGCTCGGGGCATGTGTCAACTTATTTGACTTTTGACATGTTCACCGATGGATCTCGGTATATGGCGAAGACAACATTGTCTTTTGATTACCGATGATGTTTAGTTTACACAAGCAACTCAGCTTTTGTATGTTAACTGATGATTCTCAGTATGCAATGACAACTTAGCTTTGTATGTACATCGATGATTCTCGGTATGTAATGACCGACGAGATTGACTTCTCAAATTCATAACAAGTAATACCATAGTGCATATTTAATCAAGCTAGTCTGGCATTTCATCAATGTATAATAGAACTGATGTAAAGTATAAATTGGTATAATACAGTTCCATACTTACTTGTTCTACTTAGGTGGGGGTGGTGATGTCACCAGAACCATTGGATAAGGTGTCACCAATTTCATTGCTCAGTCCAACTTCATCAATTTTTGTAGCTTTCCTCCACATTCTATTTCTCATCTTCCTGATGTCTTCAATGGTATTTCCATTAGCAAAGGTGCTTGTTTCTGTCACTCTGTCTTTGCATTCCTTGCTTAAATGACCAACTTTATGACAATGTAAGCATGCCATTATAGGGTTAGTCTAGCTTCTAGACCTTCTTGTCCATTTCCTCATGTAGTTTGCAGCTATGTGTCCATATCTTCCACATGATGTGCAGTTTGCCCATGTATTGTAATCCCAAACATATGAGTTACCGACTCTTTTCGGTTGATAAGCATTTTCTTGATCTTTAGGCTTCCATGCTTGCCTTTTCTTCTTCCTGTATTCAAGAGATGTGTGCTCATACATTTTGCAAGAAGGACAATAATTTTTGATGTAGGTTTCCTTATTTGGTTCTTTCACCTTAGACTAACATTCATATGGTTTATGTCTTTTCTTGTTATAGTTATAACATTTTCCTATGAATGTAGATGTGGATTTAGGAATACCTTTCATTTTGCTCCTGCATACATTTGATGTGTGGCCTGATTTTCTACAATGATTGCATGACTTCTTTCTTGGTCTTGGATTTGTGTAGACATTCTTTGGATCAGCTTGGTATGGTGATTTTCCATGCTCGGTATACCCTAGTCTGGTATTGTTCTTGACTCTTCTTTGTCCATCCATAAAATCATCCATATTTTTTGTACTTTCTTTATCTCTCTTAATCATATCATTGTGTTGTTGCTGAATTCTTACTTCATGCTCTAGTTTTTCATTTTATTCTCTTAGCTCGCCAATAGCTTCTATCTTTTCAATGAGTTCTATGTTCATTCAGTTTGCCTCTTGACTCATAAGAATAATCTGATTTGTGATCTCATGATGATGTTCAATAAGTCTTTGTATTTATGGCTCTTTCTCTTATAGATTTTTAGTGAGCTTCCTCCTGTCATCAATAGCTAGTGTTCTTTCTTACTGAACTTGTCTAGCATTATTCATGACATCAATCATCCTTACCATTTGTGTCTCTTGACCAATTTGCAGTATTTTTACTTGTTCTATCAGATGTTGATAGCTTTCATTCAGACTTGTGATGCTACCTTCAGATGTGTCTGACGCTTTGCTAGATGTAGATCTTGATGACTCAAATAAATCAGGCATCTCTTCTTCATGATAGTCTGTTTCATTACAGCGAGATGCCATAACCTTTCTTTCATCCAGTAGTTCTCTCATCTTGATTCTTGTTGCTTTGTATTGCCCATAGAAGATTTGTATCTCTAGCTTCTGATTCTCAATACCATTGTCTAGCTTATACCACTATACATTTGAGACCTCTTTTTGACGGATATGCATCGCAATTCTGACACTACCTTGTCGGGCAAGCGACACAGACTGGTGTTGCAGTTTTGGTGTTGAAATCACTAATGGTTGGTATTCCCATCATTATTGCGACAGTCTTGACCGTCGCAATATGCACCGACTACGATGGTTAACATGTCATTGTTACACATTATGGGTGTCACTATTACAACAGGTGTGTGATGGATATGTTGTCCATGCGATGACCAACTGTCTGATTATTCTGACATCTGGACATCACATTTGGTACTTTGGCATCGAACATTCTCTAAATATTGTTGCCATTGTGACGGTATTGACTGTCACATTATACACCGGCTAGAATGGTCAACCTATCATCGTTATACATTATGTGTGTCACAAGTATGATGGTTCTGCAATGTATATGTTGTACATGCGACGTTCATCTGTCAGATTATTCTAACATCTAGACGTTGCATGTAGTGCTTTGGCGTCAGTCATTCTTTGAATACCATCGCAATTGCAATAGTATACTATATATATATATATATATATATATCATGCATGGATGGAGTGAGACCTTAAAATATTGAGCTTATCTTTGTTTTGATAGTAGTTTAACATTCTCTATTTAACAGGGCCAACCACATGAAGGTGGAAGCTCATTTGGCCCCTCCTAGGAGCTTCTTATGACCCTTTCCGACACTTTAAGACCTCTAAGATGTATTCTTAGGGATCGTAAAGGGTCATAAAGGGTCATAAGGGGTCCTGGGACACAATAGATGAGAAACATAAATGTAGTCATCATGGTCACAATTATTTTGAGACACCACTCAATTATGTTGTCTCCAAAGAATTGTGACCATGATGCCTACATTTATGTTTCTCAGCTATTGTGAGATTAAAAGTCTTCTAAGGAACATGTCGTGTCTATGTGGAATTGCATAGGATCATCACCAAAGGGGGTTCCAGATAAGATAACTCCCTTTCACTTAATAATTATGAAGTAATCAATGGTATACTAATTGTTTAGGATTATAAGTTTCCATTGATGGCTTCAAATTACCAAGAAAAAGGTGTTTTCTAGTACAAAAGACTTAGCAACCTCTTGAGCATTTTGCGTGAATGCATTATACCCCTAATGTACTTCATGGAAACATTTTGCATGAGGATTATAGGTAAATGTAAACCAATGATTAATAGTGTCCAAAAAAAGAGGCAAAATCACAACAGCATAATGCATAAGGATATAAAGTTCATTTACTAGATAAGTTTTTGTAATGATGATGAAGTCATCATGAGGAAGAGGCCAATGAGTTTTATTAAGAACAAAAAAATATCCTTGACACAATGATACAAAATTGATCAGGTTATGTGTGACATCATGCCCATGACATGTGGGCATGTTATTTTAGGTAGGCCATGGTAGTATGCTAGAAGGAATTTTCATGATGGATACTCTAATACTTATGTTGTTCATAAAGGCAAGGAGAAGTACAAATTAGTACCTTTGAGTAGTAAGGTTTTGTATAGTCAGAAAATGGAAGCACTTCCATAAGAGACTGGTTTAGCCTTTCAAGTGAGTGGTTTGGGGTCATGAAAAGTGCCTCTGAATGGGTTCCTGATCTTGACATGGCTTCCCCCCTGACCTGCCTTTCTAACCTCCATTTTATGACCTGAATTCT
>MU226302.1:6323184-6341230 GCA_018584345.1 Thuja plicata
TACCAAGAGTTTGTGTTGAACTCATACTCTTGCTAAAGTGGGGGCTAAATGTATAGTCGGAAAATGGAAGCACTTCCATAGGAGACTGGTTTAGCCTTTTGAGTGAGTGGTTTGGGGTCATGACAAGTGCCTCTGAATGGGTTCTTGATCTTGACATGGCTTCCCCCCTGACCTTCCTTTCAAACCTCCATTTTATGACTTGAATTCTGCATTCTGGGTCTCTGACCTGTGATCCTGGGATCTGAGGACAGGGTCGACCTTTTGGGACTAGGTCAACCTTAGCCCTGCCCTAGGATAGGGTTGACCTTGACCCTGTCCTAGGAAAAGGCCAACCTTGACCCTGTCTCAGGGTCCCAAACCCAGAATCCCACAGATTCTCAGATGTCGGTCTTCACAAAAAGTTTTCTCCCGCTTCCGGGTTGGCTGTTTCGGGTTCCGAATTGGTTGATTCCTAAGTTATATTTAATATAGGTCCTCTCCTAGGGGTAAAGGATTAAATGATGATTTAATTATCCTATGTAGGCCTCCTTAGAAGATTGTACCCTAATTTCATATAAAAGGGAGCCTTCTCCTCTCATTTTCTCTAAGCATGAAAAACTATCATCAAGCATCATTACACAATTGAGAAGGATTTTCAAGTGCAATTCAAGAAATCTAAGGAGAAAGATTTCAAGAAATCATCCATCATTCTCAAGTATCCATTTGCATGAAGGAGATCCATTGGAGGCCATTGAAGGATTCAAGCCAAAAAGTGCCCTTTTGGTGATCTCTCCATCCATCTTCTTCGAAAGCCCTTGTCAAGTTCA
Source organism: Thuja plicata (assembly GCA_018584345.1). Lineage (NCBI taxonomy): Eukaryota > Viridiplantae > Streptophyta > Pinopsida > Cupressales > Cupressaceae > Thuja > Thuja plicata. The sequence goes on from MU226302.1 coordinate 6,323,991, forward strand.
AGAACCTATTCAAGACTTGGTGCTGGAGATCTACAAGCAAGAGATTTAATACATCCCTCCATTCTACATTCCATGTTTTGAAGCATACTTGTGGATCCACAGATTTGAATCTTCCACAAGGACATTACAAGCAAGGTGAATTTATGTGTTTACTTTGTTTATCTCTGTAATTTCAATTATATTATAAGGTTAATTCCAAAACTGGGGTTTGACCAAGGCAAACCTCTTTCCCCCAACAAACAAACATTTTTCTTGCAGGTACAGGTTCGGGACTGTAAATACGAGGCCAGATCTGGATACCCTTTTCAGATTTCTTTTGGACTGTGCGAACAGGGACACTTTCAGAGTTGAGTAGATCGAGTTGGCAAAAGTGGTACATGGTCAACCTTTTTCATAAGCTGACATCGAAATAGAAAAATATTTCTAGGTTTTGTCTGTCTCTCTGTTCTGGTTCGATATCAACTGTCAGCATCTCCAGAAATAGTCTACAGATCTCAAAAAATAGCAATCTTTAATCTGCCACTTTGGAAGGTTGGTACTTTCTCCTATTCTTTTCAATTACTGTCATTAATCATATTAATCAATCAATTTACAAAATTTAAGATCCCCTTTCTTGGTCTCTTCCCAAATATTGGATTCATTTGTGTATTAACCCTTTTGGGGTTGATCAAAATCGGATCTCCTATTTGTGTATTTGAGGGTGAAAGAAAGGAGCATCTTATCTTCCCTTAATCACAATCAACATAGATAGCAATTAACAATTCAAACCACAATTCTCTCCTTTACATTTTGGTAACATATCATCATTCAATTCAATCAACAAACCTAAATCTAAAAAATAATTTTTTTTTATGTTACAAGTTCATGACAATGACTTGATGTGTTTTGGAGATAGAATGCCTTTGAAAGGGCAGGATACAACAATGAGAGATACTAGTTGGAGTATGGCTGATGAGTGGAAGGAAAACAAGAAGTGTAGCAATCCTAATGTTGAAGAACTTTGGGATTTGACTCATGTTCAAATTGGGACAGTCAAATGTCCTCTTGAAGAGAAATATTTTGGAAAAAATTGAGAAGTTACAAGGATCATTGGCACAAAAACAAAAAAGAGAAAGACCAAGGGTACTTGCAGATAGAGTGCATGGCAAACAACATCAACTTTTGAACAAAGGGAAGCAACAATTTGTTTTTGTTTCTAATAGTTGTTTGAATAAAAATGCAGGTTTGAAGTGTAGAAGGCCATGTTGGAAATGAGATGAGTAACTAAGAGGGGAGGGGTGAATCAATTACTCATCTCATTTCCAGCAATTGGTATCAGAGCTTCAAGTTCTTTCAGAGAAGGTTTCAAGGCCCAAGCTAAAGATCAGAGATGTCTTACAAAAGGGAGAGCCCAAAGCTAAAAAAAGACAACTTCCTAGCATGGAAAGAGTTGATGAAGCTACATCTATCTACTATCGAAGATGTTGGTTTGCAATTTTTGGAAAGAAAATATGTGGAACCAACAGGGACTATGACTGTGGAACATATGATGGAACAGAAGCTTCATAACATAATGATGATTGATATAGCTTCTTCACTCAGCTACTCAAAATTTGATGAAGTCAAGGACTACCCTACAACCTATGATATGTGGAAGAAATTATAGGACATTCATGGAGGAGATGAAAATGTAAAGAGAGCCCAAGCATAAAGTCTAAGAGGACAATTTGACTAGATGAAAATGAAAGAAGGAGAAAATATTACAAGATACAATGAAAGAATCAAGAAGGTTGTGAGTGCCATTAGATCTGCAAGTGGAATAATTGAAGATACAACATTGGTCATCAAGGTACTAAGAACTTTACTTCCTTTCTATGCTATTAGAGTTCCAGCTATTCAAGAGATGAGGTGCAATAAGGACATAACTCTGGATACATTAGTGGGAAGGCTTACAACTTTTGAGCTGGACAACTTTGACAATTACTCTCCTAGCTCTAGCAATCTTGAGTCTACACTCAAAGCTAAATTAAACCTTGGTAAGAAGGATAGATACTCAAAAGGGAAGCAGATTGAAAGTGATAGTGATGATGAAGATCTTGACATCATTGAAGCATTACTTGCAAGAAGAGATGCAAAAGGAAAATACAAAGGAAATATACCATTGATTTGTTTTTCATGCAATAAGGTTGGTCACATTGTTGTGAAGTGTCTGAACAAAGAAGACAAAGATGAGAAAAAGTTCAAAAAATTCAAGGACTTCAAGAACTACAAAATCTACAAAGATAAAGGTAAGAAGTCTTGGTATAATTACATTGGATATTATAAAGATTTCTTTGACACCCGAGTTACAGAAGAATAACTGAATTGACCGAGTAACAGTGTTAAAGTATTTAAGACATCTAAGGGACAAAGGACCTATTTTTGAAGTAAATGATTCACCCCTCTCCTCTCAGTTACTTATCTCATTTCCAACAGGCCAATGACATTGGGATATTTTATTCCCTATCATAAAATCGGGAAACATAGCAACCAATGGAGAGATGCTTGGCATAAGGACAAGTTGGATTCTTGGGACAAGAATCATTTTAAACCTGGAGAGCATGGTACAGGGGCACCTAGGACAAGAAAGAAACACCAAGGAACTAAGAAGACATGGGAGAACATGAAGACATCTAATCCAATCAATTGGACCATTTTGGAACCAATTATGAAGTTTAAACATGAATTTTGAAGTCAAAATATAAATGCAATGTAATAATTCCTAAAGGACCTTATAGGCCTTAGGATCACAAATATGATGTAATGAGGAGTTAGAGTCAATATGTGTCTAAGGGATCTTAAATAATACTAATAAGGTCAATAGAGTCATTTTAGGGAATAGGAGTTGATAGAATAAAAGTTATCATTCAATAAAGTCATTTTGTTAGTTTCATAATTCAAAATTTGAATGTAAACGGTCACATATACAAAATGGAGGGAATTAGGATTTGTAATGTTTAAGCATAAAATAATTTATCCAACCGATCAGAGTTGGTCAAAGGAGTTATAGGGAGTCTTTAAAAGGTCTAAAAGATGTCTATGATGGATATTATTTAGTATTGTATGGACTGCACACAAAATAAGGAAGAAATCTATAGTTTTCTGCAAGTTTGGTGAGTTTTGGCATCCATATTGGTTTGTATTTTGCTATTTGTGGAATATAATGTATTAATAACATCATCTATTCCTTATTGAAAGCATTTGGGTAACCTAAGACAACTAATATCTCAGATTCTGTTTGATAGTGCTGGCATACTCTTAGATTGGTTTACTGCTCAAGTTGACAAGGGCAGTTTGTATTCCAACACTTTGTTATGATAGGAGTGGAATGTATGAAGATGACATGACATTTTGTAATTAGTAGTGTTTGATATATGTTGAATAGATAACTATCTATATATAATAAGGAAAATTTCATATGTATTTTTTGAATTGTTTAAAAGAATGAGGATGATCACGATCATTATTTACATCATTAAAAATATATATATATCGGAGGAGATGAATGATTGAGAAAGAGTCTACGAAGGATAAAATCTTGTTGGATGGAGGTTTCATGAAACTCTAAAAGGATAATGACCCATATAATTTTGATGGAATAAAAATCCTTGAATGTTAAGTTAAGCTAATGATTCATCAACATATAATCCAAATACTCTATATGATCATGTACCATATGACTTTAGTGGAATAGATATCCCTCAATGTTTAATTTTAAGTCAATGATTCATCAACCTATTATCCACACTCAATATGATCAATGTCCCATATGATTTTTGTAAAATAGAAACTCCTCAAAGTTTAATGCTATAGAAACTGTCTTATGTTTACTGTTAAGCTAATAATTCATTAACCTATAATCCAAACACTCGATATGATCATTCATCATATGAATTTGGTAAAATAGATAGCTCTCAATGTTTGATGTTAAGCCAATATTTAATAAATATGATCTAAATTTTAGCTAACTAAATTCCCACAATCATTAAACTACTTAATAAAATAGCTTAAACAAAGATACCACATTTTCTTCTTAGCTTTTCTCCAGCATAAGGTATTTGAATCACACCTGCCATCTGGTTTCTGTCAAGTTTCTTATTTCCCAACAATATTACCAAAAAAACAAATTAAATAGGCACCCATAAAATTCTGGTCTGTGAAGCAGCCATGAAAGCCACAAACATGACATAGTAAGAAAAGACAGAATTAAAATGATTGATACTCACACAACCCTCAAATTGGGCACTAGTCCCAAAGTACGGGGAATCCCTCCTTCAAACTCATTACTGTCAAATAGTCTATAGATGGTAATAAATAGTGCTCAGAATAGACAATATATTTATATATCACATGCTGAAGATCATAACATATGAGAAAACAAACGAATTTTTTGTACTCACAAGTGTAACAGATTCATCTTCTCGCTGAAGAGTTCAGCTGGAATTTTGCTTGAAAGTTTTTTTTAGGTTGAAGTGGCTTCAAAAACCACAAGCAATATTTTAGTAGCTAGTTTAACCATCAGTAACCATATGACAACACTCTATTTTTACAGTCTATTATATTTCATTTCTAAAACATCAAAACTCATTTAAATACACTGTAATATCTTATTACTTACAAGTGATTTGCGTACATCAATAACTTAGCTAAATCAATCATAAGGTATATAAAACTAGTTTCATAAAGTGATGTAAACTATGTAAAATATTGGTAAGGGGTGGAAAGATCAAGGAAGAACTCAAAAGTACAAGACCTAAGGGCTAGACCTAATGCCTCGGGGGCTCATCATAGATGGCCTTGCCTACGTAACTCACAGAGACGTCGTATTTTGGGTTGAACTTCAAAACCAGTCTTTTAAATGATGGTAGAATTGGTTACACAACCCCTTTCTAGGGTAGAGTCCCCAGACAATATCTCCATTGAACTACTAATATCAATGTCTATTAAACCCCAACTTGACAAGTTGTAAGAGTGCAATTATACTAGAATCACTACTCAAATTGACTAACAATTCAACTACCAAAATATACCTTTAAAAATAAGAGTAACTATAATAATTTTATTATTACAACATCAAGACATAGACATCAGTCAATATCAAATAAGTTGCATATTAAACGAGAATCATTTCTTTTTTGACTTTTAATTTTTGTTTGCTTCCCTATATTCTTGTAGAGGCATATCCATCTTGACATCGTCATTTCTTCTCTCTCGTGCATGTGATCTCATTGTCCTTTGCAAAGGCGAGTCCTTTGCAATAACAAATAAAAGGGTTAAATTAAAAACATGTTATCATAACTGGGGTTAATTTAAAAACATATTATCATAATTGTTACAAGTATTTTAGTAATTTAAAAAACATAAACGTGACACTCTTTACCTTGTACAACCATATCTTCTTGCCTGGCGGCTTGAACCTCAACAAGCTCATCGGGAACCTCTACATCCCCTGCAACTGCAATACAAAACGTTTTATTAATCCCAACACATTATAATTAAATTTTTATTACTACGCCAAATTCAATTTAAAATGTTTACTTGTATTAATAAATTAATAATCAAAATTTGAATAGAAAATGTATATCTTGAGTACTACAATGCACATCTGAATCAACGCCTCCGTTGTGCTCGGATGGTGTTTCAGGATCAGCAGGTTGCATTCTAATGTAACTAATTAGTGCATTTATTGACAATATATAGATATAAATATAAGACAAATACTGAGAAATGTTAATCATTCAATTTAATACATATAAATATATTCACTTTAAAGTTTTGAACAAATATATAATCATTGTTTCCTTACTTAAAACAAATATATTCACTTTATGTTGGAGCTTAAGATCAAATGTAGTAATTGGTAAAGTATTCAACTTGAAATAAAAATCAATTGGCTTATATTTACCTGTTCGACAGATCCACCAGAAGAACCTTGCACACTCATTGATCAGAATCGTTCAACCACGACTGTATAGCCTTGTTTGTAGCTTACTTTCTTGTCCTCTTCTGAAATCTTTTGTTTAAACTCCAAGCCCTACATTTTTATTGTAGTGAATTTCATCAAATCTAAATTGATTACAATTTATAAATATTTGCATACGATTTTTAATTTACTATTACTTACAATTCGTGCAGCAAGTTTTGAATATCTACCCAAGACGAGCTTGTGTTGTTCGTGCTTTCTTTTTCTTGCTTCTGTTGCCTTTGATGTGTCAGGAAACCTGTGTGATGTTTGAAATATGTTAGATCACATAAGTACAAAGAGTAAATAGTACATAATTTCATTATTAAGATTATCACGTACCTTCTTTCCTCGGGTGATACTATTTGTCCACCATGTCTTGCGCGTCTCTCAAGTGCATCCCTTTTAAGATTCTCCCACTCATGAATAGGAACATAGGAGGGTTGCTCATAATAAGAGTTGCATTCTATTTGGGACCTATAATTTTCCCTAATATACTTCAAAGTTTGGCTCGCTTTCTCAAGGAGCCTAAGTCTTTGAAAGGCATTGGGTCCAATTTTTTTTATCATAGAGTCTGTTAGTTTATCCTTTAAATCTTTATCTTATGATTGCCACCTTTTAAGAAAAAAAAATGTTAGATTATAAATGAAGTGAAGCTACCTTTTAATATACTTGAAGAAAGGGATGAAAGGAAATCTGATCTAGAAATAAAATAAAAAATATGATACCATGTGCGTACTATCAGCCCAAAAATGCGCAAACATTCATCATTAAGTTTTTCATAAAATAGATTATTACCTGCAAATTAATAACATGATTACTAGTTATTGCAAGGGACTGCACAGGGGGTTAGTGCATTACATTTTGAGTATAAGATTATATAGAAAAATAAAGGATCAATCTTTAAAGTACCTAGAAGCTGGGCTACTCTCACGGGAATTCCATCTTCAATGTTCACGAGCAATTGATCACAATTCTTTATTGTTCCCGTACATTTAACATGAGTACATCAAGGAATTTCCTCATCTCCTCCTACATAAAATGAATCCAATATTACAAATGTCCCCTAAGAAATAATAGTTCAAGTGAAATAAACACATGATAAATGAGAGAGAAAAAGAGGAATCTACTTACCAATAATAGGCTTTGCCATCGCATCTATGGCCATGCTACGTGTTGCTGACATTGCAGCCGACAGTACCTCTGTGCTTCTGATCCTCGTAGAAGGAAGTGTACTCAACATAGGATCAATAGTAGGTGCTGAAAAATAAGATTGTTAGAGCATAAAAAAAATGGACAACCATGGACAAGATTGTTAGAGCTATTAAAAAAATATATATTGTTCGAGCAAAACACAAGTGGAGGATAGAACATGTGATCTACTTGAAACCTGAAGTATCTGCATCTGGGGCATGGCCCTTTAATGTTTTTTTGAATCCTATGTAAAAATAACACATGTATTTTAGTTAATGACAAATAAAAGAGAATACTATAAAAACCATTATTGAACTTTTGTTATAATTAAAAACTACGTTAATACTTACTATATAAGTCCGAACACAGTGAACCAACTCATCCTCTCTCATCAGCATTTCAGGAGTCTGAGGTTGAATATCTGCCAGTCGATTTAAATCTCTTGAAATTACACGAAGGACCTTTTGTAGTGCAACCACAGGATCAATGTCTGATGAAAATCAACAATGAATGAATCCTGCTCATCCTGTGGCTCCTCATAGACTACTTGTTCCTTTCCCTTTTTCTAATCAACACTCGTTTATGAGAACAATATTATTAGCACTTTATTTAACAAAAATCCAAAATAGTAGTGAAGAATTAAACATAACAAAAAATATGCATTAACATTTTTCTTGTATGTGCATTTATACAACAACAATGATTTTTACCTGTTGGGAAGAAGAAGTCCCATGAGAACTATCATCACTGTGTGTATTGTGTGGTTGTTGATCCATACTATAGCACTGTATTTAAAAAAAAAATCATTGATACATGTTAAAACACATGTTCTTATTCTAAGTTACATTGAATAATAGACAATTATCAGAATGCTTCAATTAAAAGAAGAGATAGTTTTTTTAATTTTTAAACAATTTTAAATGGTGCATAGTGTGCATCGCCTCGTCCATGATAGTGGGTTTTTGTATCTATGCGATTCAAATTTGTAATCAATAAGAAGCTCTTCACCTCCACGTATTGATTTGATTGTACATACAAATACGTGATTTCCCTCGCGTGCCTCAAATATGCAATTGGGTTGCTTCTTAGTTGATGCAGGTTGTGTACTGTTTATAAAACCTGCAATATTCTCTGATGCTTTTGGCCTTCTGTCAATGTATATAGCTATTATTTTACTTTGTTCACTGACTTTTTGTTGTATATAATTTTTTGTGAGTGCATACCTACACATAATTTTTTTATATCTAACAATCTGCATCCAACTACTATAATCATAACAAGGTCCGATATACTCCATCAATTCAAAAACTTTGTTGTAAGAGACCTTTATGCCATCCATGGAAAATAGGCCCAAACCATGTGATGAAGATGGTGCTATGCAATATATCCTCTCTCTAACACAAAAATCAGTGTTTATTGAAGGAATTTCATCGGGGACCCATTGTTTCTGTAGATGTTTGTACCTAAAGGGCACCTTGGAGTCACCTTTTCTCTCATCATCATAAGAAAATGACCCCCCTTAAGCAATGAAAAATTCCATGTGTTTATTGAATTTCTTTCTGATCTTTTGACCTTGAGTTGATCTCCTTGATTTAGACATACTAAATGTCTCACTTTCTTCTTCCATTACTATATTTTCCTCACTCGAGGAAGACAAATCTGATAAATACCTATTCACTGGTACCTGCACTTCATGAAATGAGAGAGACAGGTGGCAATGAGAGAGAAATTTTACAAATGGTAAAAGACATTAATCTCTATAGGGTGTATTGACTTATACCTGACAATCCATGAGACTGTGTGGGATACCTGACAAAAGATAATAGTTATTTAATCGAACAAACATAGTTCAGTCCATAGTTTTTATTACATCTTGTGAAGGACATTATACATTGTTAAAATTATCTATTTATCCTACAATATTTTGAATATCTCAGCATTGCATATAACTTAACATCTCAACATTGCATGAGACACCACTATTGTGGCATTTCATCAAACAGTTCTCGTGCCTTGCCAGTGCTTTTATTACATCTTGTGAAGGACATTATACATTGTTAAAATTATCTATTTATACTTTCAGAATTAGCTCATTCCATTGTAGGGAACCAAGATAATCCCCTATGATTTAACATCATTGATGTGCAAGGAAATAGAAAATTATCAGAATCAAATCTCATAAGATATTATTTAGATTAAATGCATTGATATACAAAAATACACTCTTTTAGAATGAAATTTCTCTTAACAAAAGATCAAAGATATAAGTAGGACATATAAAAAAAGATGAATAAGAGTAGTTAGATATTCATGCTAAAACCAAAAATGTCATTAATATGAAACCCTAAGCATAGTAGTGGGAAAAGTGCATATTTCAACCCAAAACAATCGTTAAAACATGCCAAACATCTTTCATAATTATACATTTCATTCATGTCATTGATAATCTTCTTCATCCATCTCATCATCAAGATCATCGTTGTTGACGACATCATCACCACCACTATAATCATCATCATCATCAACATCATCATCATCATCGTCATCATCTTCGTGATCAGTAGCAACATCATCGTCATCTTCTTCTTCATATTCTTCTTCGACTAACTCTAGGTCGTGATCATCATCTACATCATCTTCCAGTTCTTCCTCTTCCTCGACATCTTCTTCTTCCATCACATTATACTTTATCGGTCTTCATCTTGGATCATGTATAACAAAAATGATTAACCTAGTTTATGTGGAACCTCTGAGTAAAATACTTTCTCACATTGGCTTGGAAGAACACAGGGCTCTTCCCCAACTAGCTCAAACAACCTTGTATTAATCATTGGAAATCCATTGTCATGTTCAATAACAGTTTTATCAGGATCATTTTGATTGAGTCGTAGTCTACACCATTTCACGACCAAGAGAGCTAATTTGAAGGAATTAAAGTCACATTCAAGTATATCAACCAAAATATTGTAGTATTGATTTTGTGACTCTCGAGGATGTAAGTCATTTCTAGATGAAATATTGGTCATTTGGAAGACTACACTTATCCCAGAATCACAAGTTCTCTTCGTGTCATCCAAAATTTTGATGTAAAATTTATAACCATTAAATAACATATCCTTGTGGTATTTCACCTACAATAATTTCAAATATGTATAAATTATTGCATCACAAGTTGAAAAACATACAGTTGATTGATAAATTTATAAGTACCTGGTGATCTCTTAAACCATATGCTAAACCTATTTCGTTTTGTGTAACATTGGGATCTCCATTATGATGAGCTTGTATAACCAATAAAGACATAGATTCTCATGTTAATCTATGACCATAATGTTGACATCATTCAATCCATACCATCATCCAATCTTGATTGTTTGCAATAAACAAATGTATTGCATCCCACTCTTTAGCAACTGTACAAAAGTAAATAGATGACTTACAACAGATTTGTTTTGAAGATTAAGAAATAATTAACTACAATAACATCTCATAATTTATTACCTTTCAATTTCCTAAATCTACCGTTTCCCACCAAGTACTCCCCTTTGAATTTTTTAATGGAGTCGAGATCCCAAATGCAATCTATATGGGTTTTTGCTACAAGATTAGGAAGATATTGAGTAATGTACACCATCATCCGGTATACCATATATCCCTCAACCATAGAACCCTATGGATGTGCTCTTTTTCATACTAAACCCTTTGAAAATTTCAATTGTCTCTCAACCATCCACATTGACCTAGTCCGTACAGGTCCACACAATTCAATCTCCTCAACTTGGTGTATGAGGTAGTGTTCTTGTGCATTGAAAAAATATGAAGGTAAACACTTTTGCATTTCACACATTAGATGAGGAATTATTTTCTTCCAATATTTAATATCTTCTTAATGGATTTCTTTAGATGACAACCACCTACAAGGGATTGAAGACACAAAAATATATAAATATGAGACTTTACAATAGATTACTTGTTTGATATATTGAACAAATATCACTGCTTACCTCATATATTTTTCAAGATCATATATCACTTGTTTGATATTATTGTCAAAGTTCTCTGGGAGTGATAGGAGGAGGAAATACTACAACAATTATCAACTGATCATTTCATACAATAAAAATTGAATACAGTTACACAAAATATTGTAAATACAAAAGACCGTGGCTTACCTTGATGAATGTAAGCCAATCATGTGTTTTCATCCCTAACCCAAAATCACTTTTCTTTGATATGAGATTGCTTATATTCGCAGCAAATCCTGTAGAAAATCAAATTTTTCATATGAATTATTTTATGGCATTACTTTGTTGCTCTGTTAATAATCAAGGAAGAGCACTTGCATTAATCTGGTCTCCATTGCTATTTGATTCAGTGATATTTTTCATTGCATGATTGGAATCATGAATTTCACTACAAATTTTGCCAATTTTTTCTTTGTCACGCCTTCCATCCAATATTTTCCATAGTCTTTGTTACATTCTTTCCAATATGCATAGTATAAAACAAATGCATAATTTGTAGTTGTTCATAGTAGGGAATCCTAATAAATTCTCTGTGATAACATTTTAGTCCCTTTGGAAGCTGGTCAATGATGCCTTCACAACCTTCAAGATCATCAACTACATAATTAGCCAACAAAACACCATCGAAATATATAATTTTCAAACATCAACCATTAGGTGGAATGATATTACCTCAAATTCTATTATATTCCAACTGTCATAGGTGAGGTTTCATTCTTCAGGGCTTTGATGTAGTCTCTTATTTCCCATTGAAAAGATGGTTTTCCACACTTTGATACTATGATTTCTGGGGAGGAAGTGCCTATACTCATCAAACACCTGCTTTCTTAAACTTTTGGAATGACAAGATTTCATCTTTGGACCACACATTAGACATGAAAATTTTCCCTTTGTTTGAAGACCTACAAGATAACGATACAATTAGATTAAATATGTTAATTTTTAGAATTAGAATTATCACGTACAAATAGAATTCACCATAACATACCACATAAATGTGTCAATCCTGGAGCATCATGAATTGTCCACACAAGCATTGCATGGAATGGAAATTGTCTTTGTCCAATTGGTCCAGAGATGTCATACATTGTGAAACCATTCCATAACACCAACAACTCATTGATAAGAGGCGTAATATGTACATTCATATCTTTCACTTGGTACTTACCTAGTTGAATTAACAACAACATCAAATAATTATTGTGGCCATTTCAATCCAAGACTTATAATTACATGTAGATAACTATAAAATAATAAAATACTTGGAACAATCATTGCCAACATAATGTGCCCCCTCTTTATTGACATCCATTGAGGAAGGTTATTATTGAGAACAAAAATAGGCCACACCGAGTAAATAGATCTCATCTATCCATACAGGTTGACACTGTCTGTTGCCAAAGAAAGCCTGAGATTTTGAGGTTCCTCTTTAAAGTGTGGCCACTTTTCCTCTAAGTCCATAAATGATGAACCATCCATAGGCATTTGAATAATGTCATCTTGACTCCTGCCACGTGCATGGTAATCCATAAATTGTGTCAAGCTATTGCACCTAAATAATCATTTCAGACGTGGAATAATGGGGATGTAACAAAGAACATTGTGAGGCACCTTTTTTTGTCATTTGATCATTTTGATATCTGCTTGTATGGCATTTAGGGCATTCTATTGCATTTTGTGTTCTTTATGATAAATAATATAATCTTTGAGACAAGCATCTATTGCTTGATACTCGATTCCAATATGTTTCATAGTGGCACATAATTCTCAGTACGAGCGAGGGAGAATATTTGATGGCGGTAACAAAAACTCACCTATCAATCTACAACAAAAAATATAAGTCGTTACTATAAAAAATATTAATGGTACATGTTTCACCTTTTATAGACTATAATGACGTGTATGACAAACCTTAGCATACATGACATTGATATGTTGGATAAACCATTCATAACCTTCAAATTCACCAACAACAATACAATAGAGAGAAGAGTAGATTGGGAGCCTTTGTAAAGGGTCGTGTTCACCTTCTCAAGTAGAGGTATATGATGGATGACATTAATGTGATCCTCCTCCTCCTCCTCCTCCTCCTCCTCATCATCATCAGCAGCACCAGTACCAAATGTGTCAACGATTAATGCATTCGTACCATCATCTTCAAATGTGTTTTCTGGTTCACGATCATCATCTTCCATGGGATCATGATCTTTAGCTTTAATACTCACACCTTCATGTTCCTCTATATTCACACCCCCATGTTCCTCTGAGATGCAGTGGTCCATATCATGTACGACACTGGGGAGATCGACCTATATAAAAATGATGATAATCAAACCCCCCCTTCAATGTGACCATTCTCCCTACAATGTAACAAACAACTTACCGACGGATGATAATCAAACCCCCCTTCAATGTTACCATTCTCCCTACAATGTCTCTTTGTTGTTTTGATTTTGATTCTTCTTGTCTTTAAGTCATTACAACTCTTGCATGGACAATAACATTTTTCATCGCCTTCTCTTTGAAAGTTAGACAACAATCTAGCGATTCTCTCCCTATTTTGATTGAATTCCCTTGTATTATCTGACATGATCCTTAATGTGTATATCTGAAAATAAATTGGACATGTTGTACTTAATGTTTATATCTGCACATATGGTTTTGATAGCAAATGGTCACTCTATTTTCTCATGGTGAGAACTCTTTAGTTGTGACAAAAAAAAGTGTGAAACAAAAAAATGACACGTTACAGTAGGTTTTATAAATGATATGTTACTTTATAAATTTAACTTTAGATTTTATAATTGTACATATATTTTCTTCAACTCCCCCACATTGTACTCATATCGACAGGTTGATATAGAATTCTATGTCAAGATTTACAACATTAAATTGATCATAGTTGGAAGACTTAGACATAAGAAGAATATGAGTATAGCCAATTTTCAGAAGAATATGAATGAATGCAAACATACATAAGTGGATGAACATAAATATGATGACATGTAACTAATTAAATATTTGATAATTTTAAGTTGAAGATAATGCAATTCATTAAATAAGTTAATGGATTGTATTGTCATTGATGTCAACTTGATATCATCTGTACGGTCATGTATATAATGCCAAAGACTTCAGAGAACCAAAGGAACCAAGGTTATGCTTTTAGAAATACATAAAAGTCATGTATTCACTAAGTGACAAGCAACACCAATAGAGTGCACATCGACGAATAGAGCAAAGAAGAACAGTCACAGTGATACCCGACGATTAGAAGCATAGTGTTGCCTAACAAAGAAAAAATCACAAAGTGCCCGACGACCAAAGATACAGAGTTTCTCAATGAGTGAAATTCCAATGATGCCCGAAAGATGGAGATCATGAAGCTAGCTGGAGTCTCACTGATGGATTACTCAGTTATGACCGATAGAACAGAGAGTTCAGAAAATGAAAAAAATATCTAGCTGGTAGAGCTAAATAAAAACTTAACTGGTTGTCTACTTTGTCTTATTCGACCAGAGATAAGTGATCGATTTAAAGATGATTTGTAGAGTTGTCAAGAATATATCTATGAGACAAATCAAGAGTTATGCTTTAAATCTAATTGGCTAGATTATTTATCATGCCAAGAATCAAGTATCAAGAAGCAATGAATATTATGTCTATATAGGAGACAAGCTTAATTCATTTATGAATGGGATTAAGGGGAGTGAATAAAAAGAGGATACTGATGAAGAACAACTTCATGCAGTGCTGATCAAACAAGTTGAAGGAGAGCTAAGGAATTCTGTAGACACTAACTAATAGTGAACACATTATCACAAAGCAGAAAGTATGGAGCACAAGGATTGAATTGATACATTGGTCAGAGAGGTAATGTACTTAAATAGATCTAAAAATTTGCATGTCAAAGTTGCAATATGAACAGGTCATAGTGTTTCATTTTAACCATTGAAGCATCAAGTCTCTTAACCGAGTAGGACTTAACAGTCTTCTATATATTGAGGTACATATCAAGGAGTGCCAAAAAGGTTGATTCATGAAAGTAGCATTGGAATTTCCTGATACCTATTGACAGTCTAAGAAGTAGGCTGATTCAAGGATGGTAGCAATAGATGCCCGATACTAAGTGATAACCTCTATGTATAAAATCCTCTAACAAGGTCACACTTAACAATGTGTTTGTAACCTTTAACAGGGTTGGCTCCTAACATGGCTCACTTCAGAAGAGTGAAAATTTGGGGTACTGGTCCCAGTGGTTTTTCCCTTAACAGGGTTTCCATGTTAAAAATTCATGTGTTATGTGTGTATGATTCATTTCTTTACTGTTTTGCATCTTACATAGCTAACTCTAGATTGATCGGTATACTCTGCTTATTTACTGAGTTTCAATAAATAGTTATACTGCTTATCGGTAATCAAGAAAGAATAAGGATTGACAGAGAAAACCGATAGACAGTTAATCATTATTAGTATTTCATGGCATACAACTTGTAGGGACATAATAATCTGAGGTTTATTGATTGGTAGTTAAGTTTGAAGGATAAATTTTTGAGGCCATTGATTTACCCCCCCTCTTAGTTATTACTAACAATTGGTATCAGAGCTTGTGGGATTAGAAAGGAAGGTTTCAAGACCTAAGTAAAGATCACAAGATGAACAGACGAGATGTGCCCAAGTTGAACAAAGACAACTTTGCTTCATGGCAAAGCAGGATAAGACTCCACTTGTCAGGTATTGGTAATGATGTTACTTAATTCCTAGATACTGAATATGTGTTTCCCACAAGAGTATTAATAGTAGATCAATTGAGAGAGAAGCATGAGCACAACTGCATGGTCATAGAGCTTTCTTTCTCACTCTCTAATGCTAAATTTGAATATGTCAAAGATTGCAAAACTGCAAATAAGATGTGGGACAAACTGAAGCTTGTACATGGAGGTGATATAAATGTTATGAGAGCCAAGGCAGAAAGCTTTAGAGGAAAGTTTGATGATCTCAGAATGAAAGAAGGAGAAAACATCACACAATACAACACAAGAATCAAGGAAGTAGTCAATGGTATATGAGGAGTTGGAGGTACACTTGAAGAGGAGACATTGGCAAGCAAAATATTAAGAACCTTACTGTCTATATATGCTATTAGAGGTTTTTCCATTCAATAAATGAGAGCAGTAGCAAACAATATAGTTACTCTTGATAGTTTAATTGGTAGATGGATTTAATTTGAGATGAATAACTTTGATAATAGTGTCTTACCAAACTTAGAGTCTGCATTTAAATCTTCTATGAGAATAAGAAAATCAAGTCATAGACACACATCTAGAAGAGATAGTGAAAGTGAAAGTGAAGAAGATCTAGATGAAATAGAAGCACTTATGGCTAGAAGAAAGCAGAGAGGCAAAGGTAAATACAAAGGCAAGTTACCACTTGTATGCTTTAATTGTAAAGAGATTGGACACGTTGCTGCAAGATGTCCTAACAGAAGAAAAGATGATAGATCTTTTGAGAAGAAATCTAACAGAGGTGATAACAAAGATTAAAGAATTCACCGGAAATAAGAAAGAAGAGATACTCGAGACTACAAGGACAAAGGCAAGAAAGCTAGCTACCTAGCTGCTTGCAAAGATGAAGATACTGACACTGAACTTGATGAAGACATCGAGATGGTGTTTGTGGCTGTGAAAGATGATTCAGATGAAGATGAAAGGTATGTAGAAACTACACTTATATCTAAGGTTATAAATAATGACATCTGGATTATAGATAGTGGTTGCACTCACCACATGACCGGTGATAAAGAAAATTTTAACACTTTTGAGTATTATAATGGTGGTACGTTAAGAATGGGTAATGATACACCTTGTCCAGTTGAAGGTAAAGGAACTATAATATTGAATAACCTGATTAAATGTGAAAATGCTTATTGGGTAAAAGGATTGAATTATAATTTGTTGAGTGTTTCTCAATTGAATAATTCAGGTCACAGAGTAGCATTTGAGAATAAGAAGGCAAAGATCTTCAATGAATCAGGAAGATTG
>MU226302.1:6363045-6375413 GCA_018584345.1 Thuja plicata
TTTTGTATTACTTGGCTTTCTCCTCCTGGGCTTGTATGCTATCACCCCACTTTTGGAGAAGGTCTCTTGGAGACCTTCTTTTTGTTAAACCTTGGGAGGGAGTTTCTTGATGATTATGGTTGGTTTCAATTTTGTGTTTACTTGTTTGTATGTATGTCTCCCGTTCATTTCTGGATCCCCTAGCTCGGGGGTGGCCTTGCAAAGGCCTAGGTTGGGAGGTGATCCTCCATGGTCAACCAAAGATTTCTACGCAGGTTCAATTTGAAGCTTTTGGAAGGCTTGTATTGGTGTTCTTTTGAGAAACCACATCTAGTGGCCTTGTGATCCATCCTTGTGAATGAGCTTGTTTTTAAGCCAAAAAGTATATTTTAAAGTCTTATTAAGTTATTTTGAGTAAGAGGGCATTTTGTAAAAGTTATCCTATTTTATTTTGTAATCTGAAGGTCAACTATGTTTTAGAGATATATTTATGTGAATACTAAAGAAAGATTCTTTTTTATCTATGTTGTTTAAATTATATAGTTTTCGGTTGGAATGACGTTGTTTATCAAGTTGGAGAGGGATTGAAATCTGAAGATTTATAACCTAAAATGTTATTGTTGAAATATATATATTCATTACAATCTTTCTATTGTTTTAAATTTGTAAAATTTTCAAAGGCATATAAGGAAAGAAATGACTTCATCTTCTTTAAGTTATTATAACATGTTTGAGTGCAAAGTTATGTTCTTTAGACTAAGGTTAAAGTGCCCAGATTTTGGGGCATGACAAGAATAGATATGCACTATATCTGATGATGAACTATAGAGTAGACCTACTATCTTGATCAGTTCCAATGTAATGTAATCTTCCACTACTTTTTCACATAGATCCTTAATGAATGAAACTCAACTGATATTCTGTTCTGTACTTTTTCTGTATCTTATCTTATCATTCACACTTTACGAATACAAATGAACTGTTATATATATATTTCTCAAAGTATGAGATCATGGGACCTGTTAGGTAACTCTTCACAACATCCTTGTCGGCTAAACAAACCATGCAAGCATAATTACAACCATGCAATATAAACTGAATAGACACGACGCTTCACAAAGTCGGGTTCACCAAATTAACTCTAACATTGCAATCTTATTGAAACATGTTTGGCACCTTTAGATAACTATCTTCAACTCATAATTAAACTTGAATACAAACACGCATATCCTGAAGATAGGCGTAACTCAAGAAACATGGTAAATACGTCAGCTCTGAACAGATACTCTCCAAAAATTATAACTGCCAATACATATTAACACAACTTAACTGAAAGATCAAATCTGATCCTGTGTGTATGAACAAAGTATCCAAAGCATGTCTAAAACATGAATAAAACTGTGCAAGGCTTAATAACATCATTCTGATAAGTACATATAGAAAACTGTTGTATATTATATGTTGTCATCAATGACAAATATACAATCAACTAGCTGCCAGAAGTAAATCTCCAACACTTGCCCCAAGTGATTTCTTAGGCAGATTCCAATCCCTGCATCAACAGGGTTACCATGAGAAGAACCATAAAAATTTAACTTAATAAAAGGGGATAGGGGAGGATGCCATTTGACTAAAGATCTATCAATGGGAAATTTCCAAATATGAGGAAATATATGAGATGAAGGGAGAGATAAAAATTTCCAAGATAATATAATTTGACTATCCCAAGAAGAAAAATGACATTAGGGTTGAAATGAGAGATGACAACACTATTGACTTGTTCAGATATATGCCTTTCAATGGTGGAAAGAACTGAGGAGAGAGCCAAAGGTGTTTTATGAAAGATTCTTTTATTACGCTCCCACCAAATTGACTAGATCATAGTGGAAGGAATAATTATCCACAAGCATGCAAAGAAGGAGTTAGAAAACAATGTCAGCCAAGATTGGAAGAGATCCCATAAAGAAGAAGGTAATGGAAAAGAGATAGACAATTTATTCATGACAAAAGACCAACATTGGTGTGAAAAGCTACGAAGAACAAAAAGGTGATCCATAGATTCCACACATTCACCACACAAAATACAGCTGAATGGGAGAGCAATTTGCAATCTAACCAATCTTTCACTAGTTAATATTCTATTTTGAAGTGTAATCCAGGAGAAAACCCTTGCTTTAGGAAGAACAACTTTATTCTACTAGAAAAAGAATGCCTGATGAGAACTATTCTGGCTATTCATGTGTTGAAGAGCTACATACCCCTCCTTAACTGAGTACATGCCTTTCTTGGAAGGACACAACAACAATCTATCAGATTATTTAGACAAAAAGACTAATATATTAGAAAGTACAGAGTTGAATCCCCTAATATTATCTAGGGATAAAGGAAGGGATGAAGGATCTTTTCAAGTTACCTTATGAGAAAGAATATCCACATGATCTACATAATCCACCAACTTGTCACCCCAGAATTGGATAAAGATGTTCATGACAGCTGCAAGGGAGTTTATAGAAGACAATGGAGGGAAGCCATTCCAAGATTCTTCCCAAAAAGACACATGATCCCCACAATGAACTTTCCAGGACAAAAAGTTATCTACAACCTCCCTTGATGAGATCATAAAATTCTGCGTAGGAGACCCTGAGGGATAATTAGAGACGGAAAAGATTCTACTTGAATTAGGGGAATCTAAATACTTATCTTGCATGATCTTGAACCAAAGGGAATGGGGTTTAGAGTACATGCTCCAAACCAACTTACCTCCAAATGCTTTATTTATAGCTACTAGGTTATGCAACCCAACACCCCCTTCTATTTTATCCATGGAGAGTGTCTGTAAGGAGACAAGAGGAATGTTTTTTTTTCATTAGTCATATTGGTTGTCTAGAGGAAGGCGTGAATGATATTTTCAATGCATGAAATAAATGACTTGGGATCTTGGAGGACTGAAATGTAATAGTTAGGAATGACAGAGAGAACTATTTTGATTAGCAAGATCCTCCCTGAAAGTGAGAGCCAACAAGATTTCCAAGCGATAATTCTATTTTTTAATCTATTAATGACAGAGTCACAGTATCAAGGTTTGACTTGAACTAAAAAAATGGAATCCCAAGGTAAGTGGAGGGCAGGGTATCCAAAGAAAAACCAAGGATGTTAGAAATTCTTTGTTGGATGGGACCTAATGTAAAAAAACATATAGAGTTTGGACTTACGAGGGTTAATGACTTGTCCAAAATGAGTAGAGTAAAGATTTAGAACATTTTTAATACACTTAGCCTCTTGAATGGTAGAAGTACCAAATAAAAAAGTATCATCAGCAAAAAAGTTATGAGAAACAATCATGTTTGTCCTAGGAATATTAACACTTTTCCAATCTGAGAGAAGGATGTGCTTCTAGATAGTTCGACTCAATGCTTCTGCCAAAATAATGAATAAGAAAGGAAAAATAGGGTCCCCTTGGTGAACCCCCTAAGTTGATAAAAAAAATCCTAAAGAGACACCATTGACTATAATAGAAAAGGAAGCCCCAGACAAACAATTTTTAATCCATTTACACCAATAACTAGAAAATCCAAATTTATTGAGGACTTTGAAAAGAAAGGACCAATAGACCTTATCACAAGCTTTCATTATGTCTAATTTTACCACAAAAGAGGGGATTTGATGTGATTCAATAGAGTGAAGAAATTGTAGAGCAACTAAAGCACCATTAGAGGTTTCCCTCCCTAGAACAAAGCCACCTTGTTGAGGAGAGATAATCTTAGGAATCAACGGTTTGAGCCTCAAATAAATTGCTTTGGTAAAATCTTGTAGATAACATTACAAAGAGAAATAGGCCAAAAATCTACAAATGATTGAGGCATTTTAGATTTAGGAATTAAAATAAGATTACAAGTGTAAAAGTTTTTTAAAACAAAGCCTTTCCTGCAGGATTATTCTATTAAAAGGAGGAGATAAAAATTGATGACATCCCAACACTTTTGATAGAAAAGAATAGTAAAACCATCAGGTCCAAGAGCTTTATCTAGTGCCATAGAATAGTCTACAGAATGGAGCTCCTCCAAACTAAAAGGCCTCATAAGAGAATCATGA
Source organism: Thuja plicata (assembly GCA_018584345.1). Taxonomy (NCBI): domain Eukaryota; kingdom Viridiplantae; phylum Streptophyta; class Pinopsida; order Cupressales; family Cupressaceae; genus Thuja; species Thuja plicata. The sequence continues at coordinate 6,367,117 of MU226302.1, forward strand.
TCAAAATCATAGATAAGGGGGGGGGGATAGCTTGCATAAGTACATCCATAAAGGGTAATTTTTCTAATGGAGGATTCATAGGAGCAAGGAGGTTTTTGAAAAAAGAGATCCCCTCATCAGTAATTTGCTACTGTGAAGACAATGTAGAGCCAGTTACAACATCCTTAATAGGGAAAATGGAAGAGGAAGCTTTCTTAACTTTCGCAGAGGCATGAAAAAATTGTGTTCTTGTCTCCCTCTTTCAACCAAAGTTCACGAGATTTTTTTCTCCAATACATTTCAACTCTAGTACAGAGGGTTTCCCAATAGGCGTGGAGATTTTTTTTTCTAACAACAGAGGCTGCATCCAACTCAGATTTGGAAATGTGTTCTAAAAGCTCACTTAGCTCGCCTTCAACCCTAATTTTCTCCTCAAAGACATTTTTAAAAACTTCTTTATTCCAGATCATAATCTTACTTTTAACAAAATTTAATTTTTTATGGAATTGGAACATTTGATTCCCTTTATTGAAAGGTGCAGACACAACAGGAGAGAAGAAAAATGGGGATGCGTGAACCACATACTCTCAAATTTAAAAGAAGATTTAGGTTTATGGGTATTAGTTGACTTTTGGAGGCAAAGAGAAATAGGGAGATGATCAGATACTGAAGAAGAAAGGATCTGAGAAGACAAGGAAAAGTTAAGGAGTTTAAAATCATAAGAGGTAAGAAATTTGTCTAGTCTAATAGAGATCGGAGCAGCTGATCTGTGGTTTGTCCAAGTAAAGGATCCATTGAATGAGAGAATATCACAGAGAGCATTATTTTGGATAAAATAATTGAAGTCATCAAGAACACGTGGAGAAGTAGGATTACCACCACACTTTTTAGTAACTAACGTAATGGCATTGAAATCACCACCCAAAATGGTTGGAAGATCCTTAAAATGATTGATACAGTAAGTTAAGGACTCCCAAAGATTAATTTTATCCTTAGGGGAAGAGGGACCGTAAACATTTATCAGAAAAAAATTGAAATCGAACCATGAAAAACTCAGTAACTGCTAATTGGGATTTGATGCCAAAAGTTGGCCTTTAACCGACTTTAAATTCCATAAGGTACTTAAACCCTAGAGGCACCAGAAGAGGGAATGAGAGAGGAATCCCAGTGAGACCACTTAGCAAGGGCATTGTCAAAATAAGCTTTAGAGAGTTTAGCTTTTTGAATAAGTAAAATATCTGCTTGAGAGGAATCAAATTTTTTTTGACCCTACTCCTTTTGTCAGGGGCATTCAAGCCCCTGCCATTCCATGACAATATCTTCATAAAGGAGTGGGGGAGTGAACCACGCTCCTCCTTATTCTAATAATAGGGGAAAATTTATCAAGAATTGTAGACTAAAGGCCAACTTCTATTTCATCTTTAGTTTTTGTCGAAAGAGGCTTTCTACCTCTCTTCTTAGGTGTTTTAATCTCAGGATCATGCTTCAGAGTCGAGGGAGAACTAGGGGTTTGAAAAATTGATAGTTTTTGAGAAAAATAAAATCCATTCATAGAAGAATGGGCCAAGGATAAGTCATCATTAGTCATATCCAACATGGGAGGATAAGAAAGAGATTCTACCACAACCTCAACAACAATTTCCTCATAAATTTGTGAAGTCACCGAAATTAATATATTATCATACATTAATTGAAGATCATGCTCAGAAGGTGGAGAGCGGTATTGTGATCGAGGGATCAGAATGTAAGGTTGGTTGTTGAAGATAAGGTTCTGAATAATGCAATCATCAATTTTCAAGGATGGAGGTTGACATGGCAAAAGTAAAGGCCGATCAACCCAAATAGGGGAAGGAATGAGAAAAGACATAACAAGAGGCTGAGAAGAAACAAACAAGGAAAGCATTGGAGATGGGAGAGTATTAGTGACAAAATTTAGATGAGGATTAATATAATTGGAAGGAGGCCCAAAAGCTAGTAAGGGAGGGCCAGAAAAAATAGCAAAGAGATCAACGAATAAGGGAAACTAACAGTGCCAGAGTTCAACCAAGAATTGATAACATAAGATGAATCAGACTTAGTTTGCAAACAGGTAGGCAAAGAAAATACCATAGATAGATTGATCCTATTACCCAAAATTAGAGAGAAAGAATTAATATTTTGGACCACTTGGGACAGATCAACAGGGCCAAAGTCGAAAGCAAAAGTAAGTGGATTATAACAAGACAACTAAAGTGAGCACCGAAGAGAGGGGGATCTGGGCCAAAAGAAAGAGCAGTTGCGGAAGTTAGAAGATAAATTTGAGCATGTCTTACTTGACACCTTAGATAAACCTTAACATTGATAAGACATGTGACCCAATGAAGAAGATAGAGCATCGATAAGGGGGGGTCTTGGATAATAATCGACTGAGTCCAAGTCCCATATTTAGAACAAATAGAAAGTTCAGAAGGAATTGGTTTGGATTGATTAAGGAGTAGACAAACCCTAACAGAAAGATGAGGTTGAATGAAGGGTGACAAATCATGTTTTACAAAATACCCAATTTGTTAGTTAAAATCTCCACCAGTAGGGGATCTCTGTATTCCAAAGGAAGACGAGGGAAAGAAACCCAGTAGGGCATAAACAAGGGAGGGGCATAAGTAACATCAAAATGTGGAACCCATGCAAAAGTAAAAATGTTGATACCATGAAAAAACCAACTTTTACACTTATGAACTTTAGCCCTAGCCTGCGACAAATCAAAAATCGCTACAAAAAATAGTGATCCTTTATCATATAAAAATAGCTCTTTAAGACCTGCACAAGAGCCTTTAGCCCAAGAGAGGAAGGAATGAAAAGGAAGGGAAGATTGTAACTTACCAATAATAGTTGAAGATCGTAAATAATCCACCATGGGTTGAATCATATGAGAAGGCAGAGTTACCCGAGGTTGTGGAGGAGGTTGCGACCGTGCTTCATCAAAAGAGTGGCGTCCATCTAGATATGTAGCGTAAACCTACGAGGGATTCTCAAAAATAATAGGAGAACGCTCAGGGTTTTAGTTTTTGGTTTGAAGGGAGTTCGAGGAGAATGAGAAATGGAGACATTGTTAGGAAAATACAAGAAAGCAAGATTAAGGATCAACGTAGAGTTTGGCCAGGAAACAAAAGATGGAATAGAGGAAGGAGGGTCAGAAATATTAGGGTTTGCATGAAGAAGAGGGTTTGGAGAGATAACAAGAGATTCTAGAGGGGTACCATCACAAATATCAAAGGGTGGGAGAGGAGAAACAAACCTGCTAAATTTGGAACAACGCGTAAAGAAGGCCTTGTTATGATATTTTTGATTAACAGGCAGTGGACCCAAAATGCCTTGAAAAATTGAAGCCTTAGGTATCTTTACCAACCGGTAAGAATGAGAGGAAGATGGATGTTGGAAATGATGGAAATACCTTGAAGTAGGTTGTTTTCTAGCATCACAATCCCTCCACTTACCATTCTTAAGAACCCATTGAGGAGTATGCTCTGAGTTGTTCAATCTGGCCAAATCATCCTCATCAAATGAAATATCACCCCACTTAACCCTAACTGCGCCTTGGAGTGAGGATTCTACAGCATAGTGTTTCAAGACATTGGTTTTAGGACAGGTTGCACTAGCGTTGGCAGAAGATACTTGCTTGCATACCTCGATGTTTGCCTGCGTGGTTAGCTGATCGGTTGCCTGCATGTTTGCTAGTGCTCGCACTTGCTCCAACATCCGCTTCTTCATATTCACACTTATTTTATTGATGTGATTCTTAGGGTCTGAATTTTCTAATGTTCATATTTTCTCTAGCTGCACTACTAAACCAAAGGATAATTGTGTGCATTATTAGTGTAAATATCAATTGATATTTATAGTGTTTCTATATCGTATTAAATTTTGTGTATTGATTATTGGTGTATATTATTATTAGTGCTTATAAATTAATATTGATCGATATATCAATTGATATCAACTAATCTTTCTAGGATTTCTATTGTATCGTATTAATTTTATCTGTATCGATTGTTGGCATTTATTAATAATTATAAATCAATGTATCGATTGATTTATTGATATATATCAATTGATAGCAATCAATATATTAATTGATCTATATGCTTAGGGTTTATATTTGATCATGTTAAATTTTATATGTATTGATTGTATCATATCAAATTTATGGGTTTCTATTTTGTTATATTAAATTTAATATTTATTAATTATGTAATATTTAATTTTATAATTATTGATGTCTCTAGTATTTCCATTGTATCATAGTAAATTTTATATGCATTAATCTTTAACTTCAAACTATTACAATCCCCAAATCCTAAATTACGACTTAAAGATTAAAATTTAGAGCTTGTGGTTTAGAGTGGGGCCTAGGACTTAAAGGTAATAGAGTTTTGTCTAGAGTCCAAATAAATTTAAATTAAAATGACGAAAAAAATCATATATACTAGAGAGTTTCCCTATTATGATTAAGTGTCATATACCTTCTAAATCCTATGACATGGTTCCAAAATCCTTGGAAAGTGTCCTAAGACACTTAAGGTGTATTGAGAAAATAATTTATAATATTTAATTATCACTGTTGTTTGTATACATTTAGAGGGTGATGAATTCCGCTAGAAGTAGTAAAGGTGGGTTATAAGCATAATTATTTAATAGTGTTGTCCCCACATGCAAACACCTTGAATGGGATGATTAATGTCTTAGGTAGTGGATAAATGAGTGAACTTTGGGCTTCTACAACTAGGTGCTTGGAAGAGGCAAGTGTCTGTTGGTATTATATCATTTATTAATTTAATGTAATGTTTATCTTGCAATATTGGGCAACCCCAAGTTAGAAGAAAAGTATTGGATAAAAAATTGGTGTATTTGTTAGTAATAACTGAGAGTGGGGGTGGGGGGGAAGGGGGGGGGGGGGGGGGGAATNGGGGGGGGGGGGGGGGGGGGGGGGGGGGGGGGGGGGGGGGGGGGGTGAATCAGTGGCCTCAACAATTTATCCTTAAACTTAACCACCAATCAATAAACCTCAGATTATTATGTCCCTACAAGATGCATGCCATGAAATACTTATAATGATTAACTGTCTGTCGGTTTACCTTGTCTGTCCTTATTCTCCTCGATTATCGATAAGCAGTATAACTATTTACCAAAATACAATAAATATGCAGAGTATACCGATAAATCCAGAATGAATTATGTAAGATATAAAATAGTAAAGAAATATATCATGCACACATATAACACATGAATTTTAACGTGGAAACCATGTTAAGGGAAAAAACCACTGGGACCGGTACCCTAAATTTTCACTCTTCTGAAGTGAGCCCTGTTAAGAGCCAACCCTGTTAAAGGTTACAAACACACTGTTAGGTGTGACCTTGTTAGAGGATTTTACACATATAGGTTGTCACTTAGTATCGGGAATCTAATGCTGCCATCCTTGAATCAGCCTCTCTCTTAAACTGTCAATAGGCATTGGGCATATCCAATGCTACTTTCATGAATCAACCTTTTTGGCACTCCTTGGGATGTACCTCAATACATAGAAGATTGTTAAGTCCTGCTCTGTTAAGAGACTTGATGCTTCAATGGTTAAATTGAAATAAAATGACTTGTTTCTAATGCAACTTGAATTGTAGATTTTCAGATCTATTTAAGTACATTACCTCTCTGATCAATGTATCAATTCAATTCTTTTGTGATCCATAATTTTTGCTCTGTGATGCTGTGCTTACTGTTTGTCGGTGTCTGCAGAATTTCTTAGCTCTCCTTCAACTTGATTGATCAATATTACATGAAGTTGTTCTTCATCAGTTTCTCTTTAGCATCCTCTTTCTATTCACTCCCCTTAATCCCATTTTCATGTGATACAAAAATGAATCAAGCTTGTCTCTTATATAGACATGATATTCACTATTTCTTGATTCTTGATTCTTGATTCTTGGTGTGAAAAACAATCCAGCCAATTTGATTTAAAGCATAACTCTTGATTTGTCTCGTAGTTATCTTAATGCCAACTGTATAAATCAACTTTAAATCAATTACTTAACTCTGGTCGAATAAAACAAAGAAAAAAACCAGTTAAGTCTATCTTTAGCTCTTGCCAGCTAGATATTTTGTCATTTTCTGAACTCTCTATTTCGTCGGTCAACTCTTCAGTTAGTCATTGGTTACAACCGCCAGTTCCATCGGTGTGACTCTAGTTAGCTTTAGGATCTCCGTTCGTCAAGCATCATTGGATTTGTACTTGTCGGGAAACTTTATTTTCAGCTTGTCGGGCATCCTGTGGTTTACTTCGTCGGGCAACACTGTCTTCTGCTCGACGGGTATCACTGTGACTTTTGTTCTTTGCCTTTATCGATGGTGTGCACTCTGTCGGTGTTATCTGTCACTTAGTGAATACTTGAATTTTATGCATTGCTGAAAGCATAACCTTTGTTCCATTAATTCTCTGAAGTCTTTGAAATTATGTAAATGACCGTACATATGATATCAAGTTGACATCAATGACAATACAAACCGTTAACTGATTTAATGCTTTGCATTATCTTCAACTTAACATTATCAAACATTTAATCAGTTACATGTCATCAATCTCTCCCTTTGGCATTGATGGAAACAAACTTATATTATCACACTATACTATTTCTAATACAATATGAAATACAATTGTTGAGATTCATCAAACTACCAATCTCTCCCTTTTGTCAATCGATAAATGTCTGAACTTTGGTAAGCTCTATTTTGGCTTAGATTTGATTCCTACAGTTTTCTTATCTTCTGATGTGTTGAGTCCTTTTCTTGTGTAATTTTTTCCCCTTTTGACTGTTCTCCTATTTTTATGTCTTTTTCTCTTTTCAACAACTCTCCCTTTGTATAGTCTTTCATACAACTTCTTCTCCTTAAGGATATAATCTCTCCCTGTTGGAGTAATCTGATAATGGATAATCTTTCTCATAAGAATGTGATAATATGGATAATCTCTCTCCCTTTGAAAACAATGCCAAACAAATATTTTACAAATATATGACATTCATGTCAAATAATCGTTTACCTATCCATACTATATTCCTTGAATTTCCCTTATCCGTCAGAAAACCAACAATAATCTCTGGTGCTCATTTATGATATATACCTGTCTGTATATAGATGTAGATTTTAAGTTCATCTCATTTCTTGAATCAACATGACTGATATTCTTATAATATGTAGGCTGATGTAGCCTTCAATCATTTTACTGACTGGTAGACAAGGGTTTGACCCCTATTCTTTTTCTCAGGTACTCAAATGTATCCTTGGGCAATGGCTTGGTGAAGATATCAGCTAATTGTTCTTTGGATTGCACATACTCAAGTATCACCTCTTTTCCTTGAACTTGTTCTCTCAAGTAATGATACTTTATGGCAATGTGTTTAGTTTTTGCATGCATGACTGGATTCTTGGAAATGTTTATTGCACTGTGTAATCACCTAAAAATGGTCACATAAACCCTAGACCCCCAATCTCAGTAATTAATCAAGAAACCTAATCTTGATTAAACCTAAGTCCTAAATCAAACAGGCAATTATCGAATTCGAACTGATCTGACCTAAACCCTAGGTCCTAATCAATCATCTTACTTGATTAATTAATTAATTCCTAAAATCACATTACATTGGCAAATAAACATTATGTTAATTATTTAATTGATATTATGACATATTAATTAAATAAAAATTATAAAATTGTCAATTAAATAAAAAAGGAATTAAATTAATTATAAAAACATAAATGTGCATTAAAAATCAATTTAATTATTAAAAATTCATATGACATCATCAAATTCAGTTGATTGATTATCAAAATGGAAACAATCCAGTTCCACTCAGTTAACTGATTCTCCACTGATTATCATTTTAGAAACATTTCAGTTAACTGTGAACTGATTTTGGAAGTTTCCAAAATAACTGATCAGCCAGTTTAGTCAACTGACTCTCTCGACCAATCAAATCACTTGCACATGGATTGTGCTTCTTCAATCAAATCTGAGCCACTCTTTTTGTTCGTTCTCAACCATCGATTCAAGAGAGATTTCTATAAAAGAGAAACTCTTTTCCTTCACAAAGGATCCTAATTTTTGCTTAATGTTATTATACTACATTTTCATCTTATCTTTTAGCATTTTAGCATTCATTTATTTATTATTGTTGTTTATTACTTTCAATTCAAGCAAATCAATCTAATTTAGAGCACACTTTGATTTGGTGTTGTTAAAATGAATATCTCACATTTCATTTAGTGCTTCTAAAACTGAATCTTAAGTA